>AWOL01S0043012.1:23873-249483 GCA_000715115.1 Nicotiana otophora
CCCAAAAAAAAAAAAGAGACTTCATTTCTTCCACCTTCCATGTACGAGTAGTGAAGAAGTATAGAGAACTTTAGTTGGTTGTTGACCAACGGAAAGCATGGGAGAAAAAAAGGAAGAATTTACGAAATTTCTTTTCTAAGAAAGAGATCATAGTGATTGATGGCTCTTTCAATCCGCCGAAATGGAACGCTTTGGCATGTACCAAAATGGAGAATTTGGGATAGATGTATAAACTTACGACCACTGAACAAACTAAGTTGATGAACATAGTTTATACACCTCTAATGTAGTGGCTTGTTGAGCATTTGACAAACTCACACCATCCATTTCAAATAGGATTTCTCCTCTGGACACATGAGCAATCTAACCCGTAGGATTTCCCTTTCCTCTTCCCATTCTTACTTCAATAAGTTTCCAGGTAATAGGGATATCTGCGATAACTCTTATCCATATCTTACCATTTCTTCGGAATTGTCCGCTCATAGCATGCTGGAAGTGTCCGATTATAGCACGACGCGCTGCTTCAATGGCTTGATATGAAAGACAACCAGCTCTACAACCTTTAGTGCCATATCTTCCAAAACCAAGTTGTGTACCGTCCGGTTTGCAACCCCTACTACATCTCCCTTTACGATATTTACTATATTTAGTACGTTTCGGATATAGCACGTCCCTTTTTTTTACTTTATGAAATCCACACTTTGACACCTGAGATTCTGTAATGAGTAGATACTTCTGCAGGAGCATAATCTATTTTCTGGTTAAATATATTACGAGATGTTTTTCCATACTTTTCGCATTCAGTTCTAGCTATTTTTGCACCTTTTAATCTACCTGAACAACATATACGGATCCCCCCCTCCCCCACCCTTTTTTTCATTACTAATGGAATATCTTTCACCATTTTACTAAAAATGGAACGAAATGATCTTGTTTTGTTCCTCGGTTGAAAAGTGATGTCTTGAGCAATCGGAGAAGCACTTTGATAAACAGATTTGATATTGACCGATTCAATTAAGGTATTAGTGTTCGTTCTATTATACAACAAAGATCGCATTTTTTCACTTCGTTCAAATAATAGTTGTACCTGTACGGAATTCTTCTATTTCTCAGTAAGATCTCTATCATCATCTCTATTCCCCTTATCAATTCTCCTATCCTAATTAGGTCTATGAATTTCTCTATCAATTCCATTACATTATCCTTATCCATGAGGTTCCAACATTTTATCCTTAAATGACCAAGGAATTGTTCCCGGGCATCCTCAAAATAAGGTTATTATACACCCCAACCCCATCCCTTGGAAAAAAAAGATAGCACCGAAGAAAGGAAAGAGCGAGATGGTGGTTTTTGTTGTTCTACCAAAAACCATCTATCTAGCATATGGTAACTGACCACAGGCACGCATACGTCTACAAAAGCCTCTAACAACATCTGACAGACATAACATAGTCGGGACAGGGCCTCGACTTACCCATACAACCATGTACATCACAAAATTAAATAACCTTTAGACTCGGTTGCACTACGGATGAAATGGAGTCTCGCCAATGAAGTACTAGATCAGAGAGTATCTGCTCTAAGGTATAACAGATAACAACTCTCTGCTCATAACAGGTATAACCTATCATAGATAAGTCACGTGAACATATAAACTATAATGCTAAATACTCGTATTATCTCGTACGTATGTGCTAGCTACCAGATTTGTAAGTCTGTACTTTCCCGGCTGACGTACATGTATTGTCATCTCTTACCCGCCCATTAAGCCGGTACTTCCAGACTAGTGTATCTGTTATCTACCAGGCTAGCATGCCCGTATCTGCTAGGATAGCACTCCTGTACTTGCCAGGTTTTTAGACCTGTCCACTATACGCATCTATAATAACATCAACACACCTCCACAAAGGGTAGTTTTCATATCACTATTACCAAGGTCATCAAAGAACATTACAAGAAGTATATATCCATAAAATAGGAATCTTATCTCATCCTTGTGATGTATTTCAGCAAAACACAGCTCCCATAGGGTTACTCTTTATTGTCGTTGTGCTATAATTCCCATAAGGGTGTCACTACAACTTGTAAATACTTTCTAAATGGAACAAAAGCTACTAACAAGTATGTGGATTTGAACCTATGAAGGTACTACTAATTAAGACATATATTGAGCTACTAATGAGCATGGATAGAACAATTCTTAACAAATGGTCGTTTTACCACATGAGTTCTTACGAGGGAGTTGTTATGGTTCATATGCATTTTCAGACAAAAACAAGGTATTACCAATGAACATATGGCACTCATATCACTAAGGCAGCATTACATAAGGAAACGTCTAGAGCTATCTAGCACATATACGGAGCAACTCATACTAAGCATCATTATACAAAGGATGACTCTGCGAGGAAGCAGATATAACTCAGTTGCATTTCCTACGAGGAGCATGAACCATAAATCGATATAGGAATCTTATTGTATCAGGACAACAATGAAATAGGAGCATAAGAGCAATTGAACCCCTGAAGAGAACATCTTTGTATATTTCATTTGAAACTCGTTTCCTGAAAAAGGAACTTGCTATGGATTCATGACAAAGAAAAGGGTACGATTAGCCTTACATATATCTAAGCCGACCATCAACATAATGATGAAATTAGCTTACCTTACAACTCCAGGGACAATTAAGAAGACAATACTACTATTAACAATGAGAAACATAACAACAAGTCAAAGAACAACAAATCATCCTATACAAGTTTTTACGACATATATCTTCACCTAGATCCCTTCTGATTCTTGCAACGTTATCAATCAACACATGAACATATATGTAAACATTTTCAGCCTTTTTTATAACAAAACAATCACCAAAACCAACCCCAATACATTATACAATACAAACAATACTTCAGCTATCTCATCTTGTCATTTAACTTGTAACTTATATCTTTTAAGCATAATCAAATCATCAACCTAACTCATATACTATATGTTTAGACTCCCAAAATATAAACAAGTTTATTCACATAATTTTAAGTCTTATACCTATCATAAGAACAACAGTAAACAGCCCAACACAACTCAACTACATCACAAACAACTTTCAAATGTTATCTTGCAACTTACTCATCCTTACAACTAGTGAAAGCTCATATATGCTCAAGAACAAGTAGAAGAAGGGGAAAATTACCTTAGATAACTAGAACAGCCTCCAACCAGTACTTCCTTCAACTTAGAACAACCCTCAACATGACAATAACACAATAGAAGCACCTTCCTCTAATCGCACAAGACTTTTGATGATAGACTTTGGTAGTTTGGCCTTAGATTCACTCTTGAATCATGAGGGAATGTTTAGAGAGATTATAGGGGTTGTCTAAGATCTTTTCTGATCGAAAATGACCCAAAATGGAAGGGCCATTTCTTTAAATAGAACGAAAGAACTTCCACCGCCTCAAGTGGGTCCCAAATAGGGCTACCTGTGCAGTCTCGCAAAAATATAAATATCTATCTACTCCAATATTGTATCGATGAACGGTTTAATGCTATTAAAACTAGACTCATAAAACTTCTATTGGGTGGGTATATGACCCCATAGATCCAAGTATATTGGGAGAAAATCTCAGTAACATTGCACCCAAATTTTAATAATCTTATGAACGTAAATTACTATGACTTTTGCCGACTTTTGTCGACTTTTGTTTTGAAATCTGCTTGACTTCAAAACATAACATAAAAAGATTATACGATTCAAAACTCATAATATGATCTTCTTAGAATTTTAAGCACTCCTATTCATACCCCAAAAGTACGGGTTATAACATTCTCAACTTGCCGACTTTCGACGAAACTTATTTTCTTCGATTCGTTTCACTTCTAAACCGTCCAACATGTTTGTACATGGTTTTAAGCACTTAGGAAATTGAGAATAGCAATTCTCTCCGAGCCTAAGTCGGCTCATTTACGACGCACTTCAACGTACAAAAGTACGGGATGTAACAATGCATTTGTGAATGGTTACAATAGAGGTGAGGATGATTTGGTGAGGGAGAAAGACCAGTGCTTAGTATGGGTAAGATGGCTCGATATTCTCTCACCTTTGAATATCTTTACTCATGTTTCCATACGAGTGAACAGTGGCTTGCAATGTAACTTCCATCTTTTCAGAGAAGATTATGAATGTACTGAGCTTGAGAAAGTTTACTAGTTGTAGAACTTCAGGTGGACTGAATTCCAAAAAGAAGCTTAGATCTTCAATATCCCCTATGGAGAATGCATTGTCCAATTTATTAACAAAGGCTTTAAGAAAGGATTGATTATTACCTATCAATATGATACGTCATACATACACTAGCAGATAAGCGATTACACCATTAGATTCGTAAATAAACAATGACACATCAGTTTTAAATGGTGAGAAGCCGATTGGAATGTGAAAATTATGAAGCTTGGTGTAACCAAGCCCTTTTGCTTGTTTGAGGCCATACAAGGACCTTTGGATCATGAACTCATGATTGAAATATTGAGGGTGGGACATCTCAAGAAGGATTTCCCTAGACAATTGAGTAGTGTACTGCATTAGGGCAACCAATCCATAGTTCTAGCAACAGCACTTACGCCACCCGTACAGTCACCCAGGCATGGAGCTCATCCTATTTTAGGTCGTCCTGGAGGGGAGGTTAGTCAAGTGGAGGATCAGCTCGTTGCTATGCTTTTTCGGCCAGGCCAGAGGCGCAGTTACTTCAGAAGCTGCAATCATATGTACTATTTCAGATTACCACTGGGATACTTTAGTGTTATTTGGCCCTAGTTCTATTTATTCTTATGTGTCATCATACTTTTCTCATTACTTGGATATGCCTCATTGTTCTCTTAATATTCATGTTCATGTTTCTACACCTGTTGGTGATTATATTATGGTAGATTGTGTATATTGATCTTGTGTGGTTACCATTGGGGTTATGAGACTAGGATTAATATTTTATTGCTCAGTATGGTTTATTTTGAGGTGATTTTGGATATGGATGGATATCTCTATACCATGCTATTCTTGATTATCATGCTAAGACCGTGACATTTGCTATGCTGGGGTTCCCAAGGGTAGAATAGAGGAGTTCTGTATGTCACACTCCGAGTAGAGTGATCCCTTTCTTGAAGGCTCGAAGGATGGTGGAGAAGGAATTTTTGGCATATCTTGCCTTTGTGAGGGATATTAGTGCTGATACTCCTACTGTTGAATTAGTTTCTATGGTGAGGGAGTTTCCAAATATGTTTCCTGCAGATGTACGGGGCGTGCCATCCTATAGGAGTATTGATTTTGGTATTGATCTGGCGTCGGGTACTCTGCCCATCTCTATCCCATCGTATCGCATGTCATCAGCAGAGTTGAAAGAACTGAAGAAACAATTGTAGGAGATTTTTGATAAGGTTTTCATTAGGATGAATGTTTCAACTTGGGATATACCGTACTCTTTGTAAAGAAGAAAGATGGTTATATGAGAATGTGCATTGACTACATACAATTGAACAAGGTCACCATCAAGAACAAGTATCAATTGCTTCGCATTGATGATTTGTTTGATTAGCTTCATGGTGTTATTGTGTTCTCCAAGATTGACTTAAGATCAAGTTTTCATCAGTTGAATATCAAGGCTTTGGACATTCCTAAGATGGCTTTCCAGAACCGTTATGGACATTATAGGTTCTTGGTGATGTCTTTTGGTTTGACTAATGCCCCAACAACATTCATATATTTGATGAACAGTGTATTCCAATCATATTTGGATTCTTTTTTTTATTGTGTTCATTGATGATATCTTGGTATATTCTCATAGTATGGAGGAGCACAGGCAGTATTTGAGGATTGTGCTTCATATTTTGAGGGAGAAGAAGTTATATGCAAAGTTCTCTAAGTGTGACTTTTAGTAAGATTCGGTGGTATTCTTGGGCCACGTGATATCTAGTGATGGAATCAATGTGGCTCCAAAGATAATTAATGGAATCATAGTTGGCCCATACATTCTACCGCTACTGAAATAAAGAGTTTTCTAGGTTTAGCTGCGTACTACCATCAGTTTATGGAGGGATTTTTATTTATAGCAACTCCATTGACTAGACTGACCAAGAAGGGTGCTATATTCAGATGGTCGGACAAGTGTGAGGAGAGCTTTCAGAAGCTCAAGAGTGCCTTGACCACGACTCCAATTTTGATATTACCTTCAGGATCGGGGTTGTACACGGTTTATTATGATGCTCCGCAAGTTGGTCTTGGGTGTGTGTTGATACAGGATGGTAAGGTAATTGCATATGCATCATGCCAGTTAAAACCACATCATAAGAACTATCCGGTGCATGATTTGGAGTTGGCAGCGATTGTGCACGTGCTCAATATTTGGAGTAATTATCCATATGTCGTGTCTTGTAAGGTGTATATGGATCATTAGAGTCTTCATCATCTATTTAAACAGAAAGATTTGAATTTGAGTTGTTGAAATATTATGATATCTCTATTCTATATTATCCGGGGAAGGCTAATATGGTGGCACACACCTTGAATACAAAGGCAGAGAGTATGAGGAATCTAGCTTTCATTCCAATTTGGAAGAGGCCTTTATCTATGGATGTTCAGGCGTTGTCTAATAGGTTGGTGAGATTAGATATTTCAGAGCTGAAGAGAGTCCTTGCTTATATTTTATCTCGGTTGTCCTTGTTTGAATATATTAAGGCTCGCCAGTATAATGATCCCCACTTGATTGTCCTTAAGGATACGGTGTAGTATGGTGATACTAAGAAGGTGAATATGGAGATGATGGGGTATTAAGGCTTTGGGGTCGGATTTGTGTTCCTAATATGGATGGCTTGAGAGAATTAATTCTTGAGGAGGCTCACAGTTTGTGGTATTCCATTCACTCAGGTGCTACAAAGATGTATCATGATCTAAAACAACATTATTGGAGGAGGAGGATGAAGAAAGACATCATTGGGCATGTTGCACGGTGTTTGAACTATCAACAGATCAAGTATGAGCACCAGAGACTGGGAGGTTTACTTTAGAAGATTTATAAACTGGAGAGGAAGTGGGAGCATATCACTATGAATTTTGTGGTAGGGTTGCGATGAACCTTGAGGAAGTTCGACATGGTTTGGGTCATTGTGGATCGGCTAGCATAGTCGGCGCATTTCATTCCTGTCATGACTTCCTACACTTCATAGTAGTTAGCTAAGAACTATATCCTGGAGATTGTTCGCTTGCATGGTGTACCTATTTCTATCATCTCGAATCATGGCACTTAGTTTACATCGCACTTCTAGAGGGTTGCCCAGTATGAGTTGGGCACGCATGTTGAGTTGAGTACAATATTTCATCCTTAGATGGACGTGTAGTCCAAACGGACCATTCCGATCTTGGAGGGTATGTTGAGAACCCATGTTATAGATTTCGGAGACCAGTGGGATCAGTTTCTACCATTAGTACAGTTTGCATACAACAATGGATACCAGTATAGCATACAGATGCCTCCATATGAGGCATTATATCGGAGGTTATATCGTTCTCCGATTGGTTAGTTTTAGCACGATGAGACTAGATTATTAGGCACAAATTTTGTTCGAGATCTTTGGAGAAAGTGAAGTTGATTCAAGAGCGGCTTCGCACCGCTCAATCGAGGCAGAAGAGTTATGCTGAAAGGAAGGTTCGTGATGTGGCATTCATGGTGGGTGAGAAGGTTCTACTTATAATTTCTCTTATGAAGGGCATGATGAGGCTTGAGAAGAAGAGAAAGTTGAGCCCGAGGTTTATTGGTCCATTCAAGTTTTGGAGAGAGTTGGTGAGCTGGCTTACATGCTTGCTTTTCCACCCAGCTTGTTGGGAGTTCATCCAGTATTCCATATTTCCATGCTTCGAAAGTACTATGAGGATCCGTCACATAAGTTAGATTTCAGCTCGCTGCAGTTGGACAAGGATTGATATATGATGAGATGTTAGTGGCCATATTTGATAGGTAGGTTAAGAAACCGAGGTCAAAGTATATTGCATCACCGAAGGTTTAGTGTAGAGGTCAACCGACCGAGGAGGAAACTTAGAATACCGAGCATGATATGCGGAGAAAATATCTTCATCTTTTTGGCACTTCAGGTATGACTCTAAAATCGTTCGAGGATGAACGTTTGTTTAAGAGGGGTAGAATGAAACGACCTCACCGGTCATTTTTCTATAAGAGTACACTATCAACTTCCCATATGCTAGAAGCTAAGAGTCGTATAGCTCAAAAATGGGGGACCCTTCTTATACTCACCTTACAGGAGCCTAACGGAGAAATAGCCATGCCCCTGCTCCGCCGATTGTTGTGCTCGTGTCAACCAAACCCTCAAGTGTCATAGATTCTTCCTTGTCCCTGCTCCCTTATTTGATGTTTGCTGATTTGCTGGGATAGTTGGGATTGGATTCGGGAAGGTTATGGAGTGAATTGAGACAAAGTCTCATTTTGGAAGCTTAAGTTGTAAGAGTTTACTAGGGTTTGACATTATATAAACGACCTCAGTTTCAAGTTTGGATGGTTCCAATAAGTTTATGTGGTGATTTTGGACTTAGGAGTATGTCCGAATTTGGATTAGCAGGTTCCTATGATATTTGGGCAATTTAAAGGTTTAGAGAGTTCCTAAGTTTGACCGGGAATTAACTTTGACGATATCAGGCTACGGTTGTTGTTCTGAAAGTTCGAATAGGTTCTTTTTGTGATTTGGGACTTATGTGCAAAGTTTGGGTTCCAGGTTGGTTAGGCTTGAATCGGATGCTTGGTTGTAAATGTTTGAAGTTCATGAATTGTAGGGAATCCATTATGTGTTTTGGTGTTCGATTCTTGATTATGGGTGTTATTTTGATGTTTTGAGCTTACGAGCAAGTTTGTATATGTTTTATATACTTGTTGGTATTATTGGACGCGGTCCCGAATGGCTCGGGTGAGTTTTGAACCACCTAGAGCATTATTATTGTTGTAGAACATTTACTAGTGTCAGGTCTTCATTGCGATCGCGTAGGCATGGTCACAATCACAGAGTGTATTTTTGAGATGGGAAGGTTTTTTTGTGCATTCACGATTGGGAAGTCGTGTTCGCGGAGTGTGATCTTGAGCTGGGCAGTTTCCTTCTTCGTGTTTCCATCAAGTGTCCGTGTCCGTGAAGGTAGCTGGGAGCTTAGGGGTGTTGGCCTACATGTTTGCGTTGTCCTGGTCACGTTCGTATAGGGGAAAGCTGGTTATAGATCGCATTCTTGAGGGGGCTTCCGCGAACATGAAGAGTTATTTATGCAGTGACTTTTTGTGCTTCGCGAACACGAGGTATGTGCAGCATTCACGAAGGGTACCCCTGGGTGGACCATTTAAGAATTGTATTTCAGGATTTTAGACAATTCTTCCATATTTTGAACCCTAGACTTGGGAGAGGCAATTTAAAATTGAATATTTTCATACAAGACTTTGGAGTAAGTGATTTATACACATTGTTTTATGTTATTTCAAGAATCTATAAGAATTACTAACACCCAAAACATGGAATTTTGAGGGAAATTTGGGGATTTTTTCTACAGCTTAAGAGAGTGAAAACCAAAAAGGCCGATTTGGACTTGGATTTGAAATCTAATCACATATTTGGACTCGTGGAGTTATGGATAGTCGGGATCTATCCCTTGAATCAGGTTTTGACCGTGTGGGCCCGGGTCGACTTTTGTTGATTTTTAGGGATTTGATTAAAGATTAACGCTTTATTGTTTGGGGTTATTTCCTATGGCTTTATTTGATGTTAGAGAGTTTTTCTTGGCTAGATTCGAACCGTTCGAAGGTCGATTCGCGTGGGAAGGACTTTTTGGAGTATTGACTTGGCTCGTTTGAGGTAAGTATCTTACCTAAACTTAGTTGAGGCACTAGTTGCTTGAGTTATTAATGTTGGATACGTGCTAAGGGTGGCGTACATGCGAGGGGTTGAGCCCACGTGCATGAACCGTGGTTTATCCATATTCGGGGTAGTTCTTGGTCTATGCTATGCTTTGTTCGGTTATTGTGATCCTTGATATCATGCTTTATATAACTATATGATTATGTAACTTCGTGAATAATGCTAGAAATCATGTGTAGGATTGTTTTTCCCTATTTAAACATGATACTCAATGTTATGAGGTGTAATCGCCTAATTTGAGCTGTATTTGTACACATCGCACATGCCTACACGCTAGCATGCTATTTTATCAGCTCAGAAGTACATGATTTAATCTCCACTGACTGTGTATATGTATTCTTGTATATGCTTTCTATGTAATGGACTAGTTCGACATCACGTGAATTGTCCGTACGGGCTGAATTAATTATGGCATGTGAGTTGTCTATGTAGATATTTGATTATGGCACGTGAGTTGTCCTTGTTCTCATGTTTCTCCTTGATGGCATAAATGCAGTTGTGAAAAATTGATCAGTGTTGGGTCTTTATGTATCTTCTCTTTATGCAAATTCCTTGGGCGTATATGTGATCTTACTGCATATCTCTTTTATATGCTGACTCCGTACATGTATACATGCCTTTTTATGAATATCTTCTCTATATACCGCTTCTATTAATCATATAATACACACTACATATTTTCTCTATATGTCTCCTTCTGTGTAACTGGACTTGCCTTTTTATATATATCTCCTCTATATGTTGAACTGTTATCTTATTTAATGTCTGTGCATATCTTCTCTATGTGCACCATGATCTTTACTTGCAGTTATGCTTAGATTCCGGTATTGTTACTGTGTATTCATATGAATTCATGACTTGTACAAATTTTATCACGTGAGTATCATTGGTGATTCTTGCGACTATCTCTCCGAGGTTAGTCATGATACTTATGGAGTATATGGGGTCGGTGGTACTCATACTACACTCTACATTTAATTGTACAGATCCAGGTGTGGGGCCTAGCTGAGAGCTATATTGGATCACTATAGAGTTGCTGAGAGACGAGGTAGAGTTGTATCACTTTCGCAGACCTTGCCATCTGTTTCCATTTCTATTGCTATTATTGTTGTTCAGATATTACTTTTATATTATCAAACTTGTATTCCTATTGTAGAACTTATAGCTCTATATTACCAGTTCTGAGGGATTTATTGTATTGCTGCAGTCTTTATTTATGATATTTGGTTTCTAAACTTGTATTATTTCGTAATTCGTTATCTTGATTCGTTATTGTTATGTTTGGCTTGCCTAGCAAGAGGGTTAGGGGCCATCATGACCGGATGGTGGTTTTGGATTGTGACAGGTTCGATGTTTAACATATTTGGAAAAGTCAAAAAAGCGTTAACCCGAGCTCATCGGTTGTTTTGATCAACATCTTATATAATTTTTTGGAGCATGTTCACGCATTCAAACCATTAAACTGATCATAAGTTTATAATATAGATCAAACTTCTTTAATGTTTTTTTTTCTTTTGATGTAGGTATAGGAAATTATTATATTTCATTTTATGCTTGAACACCAATCTTCTTCATACGTAGGTTTACAGCTCGTAAACTTATCGAAAGATCAAGGAAGGATAACAGGAGGTCACTTGCAAAAAGAAATCCTTGGAAGCATCGATCCTTGTCTTCTACATCCAAGTAAAATTGGACAATAAAAAAAATTATAAAAAAAAAAAAGAAGAAGAGGTGCTTCCTGTAAGAGGAGCTGTTTCTCATATGTATTTCCGAGTTGTATATGTATCCTGTATGATTATTGATTTATATAGTCTAGATGGCCAGAATTCCAGTAGAAAATATTTGGTCATTAGCATAAGGTTCGCTTGCAATATCAACAGATCTTGAAATTTCTGAGCTACACTTCTCCTTGTGTTCATCCATTAATATCTGACTGTACCGACACTCTGTGCTACAGAATGCTTTCTCTCCCCTGCAATTCATTGACATGAAAACATCATCAGCACAAGTCTTCTTAATTAACAAAAGATAGTGAACCAAACTAATTGGATTATTCAATTTAGACTCGCTGAATTCAAAATGAAGTTGATCTTATTATATGTATGCATTTTAATCTCTTTTTCATATTTTACATATTTCTAGACGAAATAATGGGGGATTAGCTCAAATCACATAACTCAGCCTAAAATTGTTTTAAAGAATATAAGAGAGAAGAAGAAGAAGAAAAGGTTGAAACTTAAGTTATACCTGTACATGTATATGTCTTTGCCATGGAGGTTTTTATTGCACAAATGACATGAACTGAGAAAATCTGAATCTGGGTATCTCGGAAAATCTCCAAATTTAGCTGGAGATATGTCGAAAACACTTGAACGATTAAATTTTGTACCCTGTAACCTCCTGTTTTCTTGTTCAGTTCCATTGCAATATACTTTAGTACATGACTTGTTATCTGGTCCACGGCAAGTAACTACTGTGTAATCTTCTTCAAAATTGTCCAACTCTGTTTCATCATATTCTGCTCTAAATCTAGCAGAATTTTTGGCTGAATTAACTGGAATTGATATGGACCTATTTGATTTTCTGTTGTAAATAGCTCTGTTGGGCTGAATTTTACCATCAAGAGCAGCTACAATAGCTAATCCCACCCCACCAAAATCATAGCCTTTTAGGCCTCTTGGTGATTGAATCTTGAAATCTAGAGGACTTCTTGGGCTGCTGGCACCATCCATAGTCCCCGTCCGGCTGCCGGAAACCGATGAGCCGGTGAGGTTTCCGATCACCGGCTTTGGTCTTTTGCCTATCATGATTTATGATTACTCACTTAGTTGTTCTCTTTTTCAAGAATTCCCAAAGTGGGATTTGCTGAAATGGAGTTAAAAAGTTTCAGGCTTTACGAGGATCTTTATAAAAAGGCTTTATAATGCATTTGATGGAGCTGGTAGGCTGAGCCCATGGTTTAGTTTAAATATCATACAGCGATGGTTTCTTTATTTTTTAAATAGAAAACATAATCGGAGATTATTTTATTTACCACTACCATTATCTAATCACTTTATTATTCTATTTTCGTACTCCGTTTTATTTGTCATTATCTATTTATGAATAGTCTACCGTTTTTTCCCTTCACAATTTTGACAAATCTTTTCTAGAGCTTTAAATTATTGAAAATTATGACTTATATTCTCTTTGAAACGTTATAGTAAAGGATAATAACACGTGTAACGATTCAACCAGTCGTTTTGATCATTTGCATTTTCGTTCGGTGGTTTGAAGCCGCGAGTAGCTTCATATGATGTATTGTGACTTGCGTGTATTATTAGTTTCGGTTTCCGAGCGGTTCGAGATTGATTTGGAAGAATGATTCTCATTTTAGAAGCTTTATGTTGGATAGTTGAAGGTTTGGAAGGTTGATAGGTTTGACCGAGGGTTGACATTTTTGATATCGGGTCCGGATTTTAGTTCTGGGAGTTGGTATATGCCCATTGTACCATTTGGGACTTGCATGCAAATTTTGACGTCATTCCGAGTTGATTTCATATGATTCGGCATAAGTTTTGGAAGTTGGAAGTTTATTAGTTCATTAGGCTTGAATTTAGGTGCGATGCGTAGTTTTGATATTGTTTGGTGTGATTTAAGGCCTCGAGTAGGTCCATGTTATGTTACAGGATTAGTTGGTATGATTGGACGGGTCCCGGGGGCCTCGGGTGTGTTTCGGATGAGTTTCGGGCAATTTTCTTATGTTTTGAATTGTTGTTTCTGGTGTCTGGTGTTTCTTCGCCGCGATCGCGATGAAGGTGTCGCGATCGCAAAAACGTGTTCGCGTAGCTTTAGGGAAACTGTCCATCGCGATCGCAAGCAGGGAGTCGTATTCGTGAATAAAGAAGGACTGGCTGGGGGTGGCTCGTGCTTGTTCTTCGCGATCGCATGGTCTGGGACGCGTTTGCGTAGGAGATGTAAGTTTGGGCATCGGATTCGCGACTAGAGTGTCTCATTCGCAAAGAAGATGTGAAGCAGTTGGAGAATTTGTTCTTCGCGATCGCGAAAGGTTTGCCGGGGCAGAATGTTTAAGTACTCTATTTCGAGGTTTTTGATTGTTTTATCATATTTCGAGTTAGAGAACTCGATTTTGGGCGAATTTGGAGTGGATTTTCATGATTTGGATTGGGTAAGTATTTTTGACTCGGATTTGTTTATATTTCATGATTCCAACCTCGATTTTAGTGTTTGATTGATGAATTGAATTGAAAATTTTTTGTAAAAACTTTTCTAAAATATTAATTGATGATTTGAAGGTTGATTTTGAGGTCAGAATTGGATGGTAGTGGTATGGTTAGACTCATAATTAAATAAATGCTCGAAATTTTGTGAGTTTTGTTGGGTTTCAGGGTGCAAGCCTAGGGTTCACGTTTTTGGGTTGACTTTTTTATTCTTGTTCAAGATCGAAGTTTTATTATTCGGAATTATTTTCTATGACTTTTATTTATGATATTAAGTTATTTTGGGTAGATTCAAGCTGTCCTGAAGTTGATTCACGCGGGAAGGGCTTTTTAGTGGATTAATTTAGCTTATTTGAGCTAAGTATCTTGCCTAACTTTATGTGGGGGAACTTTCCTGTATGATTTGGTCTAACTACATTATTTGTACTATGTAAACGATATGTAGATAAGGTGACAAAGTGTGTACACGAGCGTATGTGTTCGTTATGACCGGATTTGACCCGAGGTTACTTTTATCGCTTTGACTTGATTGAGAAGTCTTTGTTTTATGTTATTTCACTGTGGTCATTTACTTGAGTTTATATTCCATGATAGAGATCACATTTTAGGATTTTAGTTCCTTAGAAGACGTTTGGACATAAATTCCAAGTTTGTTTTTTTCAAATTTGAAATTTCACTAAAATTTAATTTGAAGATGAAGTTGTGTTTGGTTATAATTTTTGCAATATATTTGGATGTACTTTTTTCAAAACCATGAAACATAATTTATACCCCACAATTTATAAAAAATATCAAAACCACCTCGACTTGATTATCCTACTTGAAACAAGCAATCAAACATGCTGATTGTTTAACTGTACGAACAATCTCTAATAGAAGTTGTAGAGGCTCATTCAGGTAAAACTATAAATTGTAGATCTCATCAGTGGACATCAAAATATAGTCCAAGGCCACTCAATCAGATGGTGGTTAGTCGTAGGTGTTACCTAGGTTTAATAACTAATTGGGGTCCTTTTATAAATTTAAAAAATATAGGATAAATTTGTAAAATGTAAAAATACCAACTTTCCAATTTTTCAATAGAAAATTTGGTTCTCAATAGCTTTTGAAATTCGAAAAATGCATTTTCAAGTTGGATTTGAAAAAATATAAAATTTTCATAACCAAACATTGTTTTGAAATTATTTTTTGAAAAAAAAGAAAAAGTTTCTTATATCCAAACGAGCTCTTAATTGGCCAAGTTGGGTGTTTTTGATATTCTTGCTAATTTGAGTTAGCTTTCATTCTTTTATCTTGAATACATCTCCGCACTTCTATATTATTGACATGTCCTTATGCACTTTGTTGATAAGTTGTGAGCTTATATCGTGATAAATCTCTGATACTATTGTTGTGATATTGTGGCATGTGTGCGGACATGTTGTGTGGATTGATTGTTGTTGTCCGGAATATAATGGTGGCAATTTTACTATTGTTGATTGTGTGGAGCGATGCAGGTGGCTATTGATACACCGTCTGGGCGGAGTGATACAGGCGGCTATTGTGTTACAGTCTGGGCGGAGTGATATGTGTAGCTATTGTGTTATTGTCATGGCAAAGCGATATGAGTTACTGTTAATATATATTGTCTAGGGTGGCTATGTGGGGATGACATGTGATGGGCTGGGGGGTGTGTTGATGAAAAAGGGATATTCTTGCTTGTGCTTATGACTTCTTGTATGTGTCATGCATCTTACGTGATTTGTTAAGTTGTTGGTAACATAACAGACTTAAAAAAAGAAATTGTTATCATGCTTTACATTATTTGCTTCTTGATAGAATTCTTCTTGAACATGTTATTGGTAATTGATACGGATACGATATACGTGGTAGCATGAGGTCCTTGCCATTCAGTCGAGGCATTTGTTGAGGCACGAGGTTATTGCTGTGCGAGTGAGACTTATACTGTGGCATGAGGTCTTGTCGTGCGAAGGAGATTGATAATGTGGGCACTAGGTGCCATGTGTATATGATTTGTTATTCGTGACTGGTGATTTGTGCTTATGAGCTATGGTATCTCGTGGTGATTCTTGGTGTAAATCTTGTGTCGGAACGGTTTGATGATCAGGACTGTCGTTGTTTCCCTTAATTGCTTTCACTTGTATTTTATCTGTTCTTTGATTATTTTTGTTGTTTTATCACATAATTACTCTTTGTTTCCATTTATTTATTTTGCTTTCCGTTGTTAGCTTTATATTGATATTCTGCATAGATTATTTGATTAGTGAGTGTCTTGATTTGAACCTCGTCACTACTCCATCGAGGTTAGTCTTAATACTAACTGAGTACCGACTGTGGTGTACTCATACTATACTTTTGTATATTATTGTACAGATCGAGGTGTTGGAAGAAGCAGAATGAGGCAGAGTTAGCTTCTTAATCATGAGGATTTAAGGTAGAGTTTCTTGATCGTCATAGTCCCTTGGAGTCCTCTCCTTACTTTTATACTGTTAATTCTATATCCAAACAGTATTGTATTTTGAATTCTTTCTATGTATGCAGTAGAGTTCATGACTCTGTACTATCTAGTCTTGGAGATTTATTGTGATTATCGCCATGTTGGCTTGTATCACCTTTACTTTTTGCTTTTATATTAAACTTTGTTTCATAATATCATGTTTAATTGGTTTAGCTGTTGGTAGTGATCGGCTTACCTATTTTTAGAGACTAGGTGCCATCACTATCCTTAAGGTGGGACTTTGGATCGTGACAAGTTAGTATCAGAGCTCTATGTTCATAGGTTCTACAAGTCATGAGCAAGTTTAGTAGAGTCTTGCGGATCGGTGCAAAGACGTTTATACTTATCTTCGAGAGGCTATGGAACTATTAGAAAAATTATATTTCTTTCATTCCTATCATGCGGATTTATTAATTTCGGAGTTTGAGCTTTTGTATTTTTATTCTCTCATAGATGGTGAGGACACGCACTACCGGATCAAATGAGCAGACACTCGCGCCTCCTACTAGATCCGTGAGAGGAAGGGACCTAGGTAGAGACAGAGGAGGGGAACATGCTACAACTAGAGTACCTGTAAGAGCAGTAGCTGAGGAGCCACCAGTAGCTCCGGTTGGGGAGCAGGCACCTGAGATGCTTGTTACTATCCCTTGACTTCAGGAGACTTTATCGCACTTCTTGAGCGTGTTTGGTACATTAGCTCAGGCGGGATTAATTCCAATTGCACCAGCTACTTCTCAGGCTAGGGAGGGAGCTCAGACTCCTGCTGCGAAAGAAGCAAGCTTATATTGATTAGGGGTCGTGTGTTGTTCCAGTACAGCCAGTGGTCATAGTTCCACCTAAGGTCAAGCAAGCGGCGTCAGAGGCAGAGAAGATGAGGTTAGAGAGAATCAAGAATTATGATCATCTTACTTTCAGTGGCGCAACTTCTGAGGATGCGTAGGGTTCGCTGAATTAGTGTCATCGTATTATGCACACTATGGTCATAGTGGAGGTGAGTGGGGTTGATCTTACTACTTTCTAGCTAACTGGTTCAGCATATAGATAGTGGTAGGCTTATGAGGAGAGTAGTTCATTTGACGCAGCGCCACTTACTTGGACTCAGTTCTTTGGTCTGTTTTTGAGGGAGTTCGTTCTACAGACTCTCAGGGATACGTGGCACACCAAGTTTGAGCAGTTGCGGAACGGGACTATGATTGTGTCCAAGTATGCTATAAAGTGAAGTGAGCTATCTCGCCATGCACCTGCTTTGGTTTCTACTATTAGAGAGAGAGTCCGCAGATTTACCAAGGGGCTCAATTATGATCTCAGACTTGGGATGGAACGGGAGTTGGAGACTGATACTCAATTCTAGCAGGTTGTGGAGATTTCTAGGAGGTTAGAGCGTATTCATGGTCAGTAGAGGGAGGCTACGAAGGCCAAGAGGCCTCGAGGTCATGGAGGATTTAGTGAATTCTACTCTTGGACTCCGACCCATCATGGCGGGGGCTCTGTCAGTCAGCCATTTCAGTCCACACTTCAGGTTACCCGTAGTGCTACATCTAGCCAGGGACCCCAAGGTACTTGTATCAGAGAGCCATCTTTCCGTGTGCCTACTGTACGGGGTTCCTACAATGGTTATTCCAATCATCCGGTACAGACTCAGTACCAGCATCCAAAGCCACAAAGTCAACTTTATCAACTAGATTCAATTCAAATCTCATCACTCACGCCCCGCTGGCAGTAAATAAATTCTCCATTCACATTATAAGGAACACACCTACGTAGATTACTCCGCAGGGGATAACCCACCTGATTAACCTTAAATTGGTATCTTGTTATACCCTTTCATAGTTATAATTACTATGAAATCACTTAATCTTTCTGAGTCCAAACTCATAACACGACATGAAAATATACTTCACTCAACAAATAAACAACATGAGAGGTCCTTCAACACACCCATAACTCGAGGCCATACGCCAAATCAAGACAGAAACCAAACACCCAATGGTCCTTGCTACATCTCAAGTAAACTCTTCTCGTCACATTCAAATAATCTGAACACATCTCGTAGTCACATCATTCTGGGTTGTTATGAGTGTGGTATTACTAGGCACATCATAAGAGATTGTCCAAGACTCTAAAGAGGTGTACTTCATCAGAGTACTCAGGCTATGGGTTCCACTCCAATTGCTACTTCACCTACACAACCAGCTAGAGGTGGATGATATACGGGTAGAGGACGTCCTGGGGGGGGGGAGGTTAGGCCCGTTGTTATGGTTTTTCCTGGACGGCCGAGGCTGTTACCAGATGATGTCATTATAGGTATGGTTCATATTTTCCATAGAGATACATTAGTTTTATTTGAACTGGGTCCTATTTATTGGCATGAGTCATCCTATCTTGCTTCTATATGTTTCGTGATTCTTGTACTCTGTTTATGTGTCTACCGTTGTTGAGGGGTCATATTTTGGTATACCGTGTCTATCATTCTGATTTGTTCACAATTGAGTGTTATGAGACTAGGATGAACTTTCAGTTACTTAACATGGTAGGTTCTGATTTGATTTATGGATGGTTTGGCTACGACTTGCGATTGTGGTGCTCTACAGGCGTAGGAAGTCCGTTACGCGTTGTAGTTTTGTTCTATGGGGTGAGTTGCTGGAAGGTTTTGGATGATGTGATGTCTATTCTACTTGTGATTTGGAGTTGATGATGGGATTCTCATGTGGATCAGTAAGTTGGATCGGCCTACGTATCGCGGTGGAGTTATGTTAGTATGAAGTTCTTTGTAGTTGTTTCATGTTTATTGCTTCATCCTTGTGGGATGGATTCATAGTAGGGTGCCGATGGAGAGTTGTACATGTTGGACTTGTCAAATAGTTCTCTCATGTGTTTCTCTTTCTATCTCCAGTTACATTTGAGTTGTTGCTTGTTGGTTGCGGATTGTGACATATGTGATTAGGAGGTGTTTGGTATATCTTGTCGATCGTACAACTTGTATTGGTTGAGACGAGGTCATTGGACCTGGGATTATTGCGATTGGACTAGGATACAGTGTATCTGGCTGAGAATGTCATTGATCATCTTGGAGCTTGGCGTTGGCTCTTGTCAGGTGAGGGAACTCCACAACTTGTTGATTGGGTGAGTGGTTATGATATATACATGTTTCTTACATCATTAGAAGTATTGGGAAGGCTCGGGACAAGGTTCTAGTTGATATGAGGTTATTTATCGGTACCGGGTTTGATGATGGGCAACTATTGTGGCCGGAGATGTTTCTATGCGCTTATGAGCGATGAGTTACGTTGTGTGGATGTATTCATGACCCTTTGCAGCTGGTTGGGTTCGACACGATGTGTATATGTGAGAATCGGGTCTTAGGACGAGGGTTGGGTGATGAAAGTGGGATCTAAGGATTGTGGACTAAGGTTGAAGGAAGGATCTTCGGTTAGGTGGTGTTGACAGGCTTGTACGGATTGGAATGACGTGATATCACCTGTGTGTATGGGTATGGTAAGTTTATACAGTGATTTGATGGCTTTAGAGCGACTATTGGCACGTTCGAGGATGAACGTTTGTTTAAGATATGTAACAACCCGGCTAGTCATTTTGATTATTTATATTTCTGTTCGGTGGTTTAAGGCTGCAAGTAGCTTCATATGATGGGTTATGACTTTCATGTATGGTTGGTTTCGGTTTCCGAGCTATTCGAGATTGATTTGGAAGAATGTTTCTCATTTTAGAAGCTTTAAGTTGGATAGTTGAAGGTTTGGAGGATTGATAGGTTTGACCGAGAGTTGCTTTACTGATATTAGCTTCAGATTATAGTTCCTAGGGATATTATAGGTCCGTTGTGTCATTTGGGACTTGCATGTAAAATTTGAGGTTATTCCGAGCTGATTTGATATGGTTCAGCGTGAGTTTTGGAAGTTGGAAGTCCAATAGTTCATTAGACTTGAATTGATGTGCGATTCATAGTTTTGATGTTGTTTGGTATGATTTGAGGCCTCGAGTAGGTCTGAGTTATATTTTGGGATTGGTTGATGTGATTGGATGGGGTTTTGGGGGATTTTTGGGGAGGCAGGAGGACTTCTTCTTCGCATTCGAGAAGAGAGGAATGTGTTCGTGTAGCCTTAGGGAGGCTGTCTATCGCGGTCGCGAGTAGGGAGCCACGTTCGTGAAGAAGGAAGGACTATCTAGGAGTGGCTCGCATTTGTTTTTCGCAATCATGTGGACTGGGATACATTCGCGTAGGAGCTGTGAGTTTGGGACTCGCGTTCGCGACTAGAGTTTTGCGTTCGCGAAGAAGGTGTGGAGAAGCTTGGTAATTTGTTCTTCGCAATCAGAAAGGTATTTTCGTGATCGTGAATGGTATGCCTGGGCAGAATGTTTTAGTATTCTATTTCGAGGTTTTGGTTATTTTATCATATTTTGAATTGGAGAGCTCGATTTTAGACGATTTTGGAGGGATTTTCATGACTTAGATCGGGGTAAGTATTTTTTTACTCGGATTTATTTTTTTCATGATTCCAACCTCGATTTTAGTGTTTGATTGATGAATTAAATTGAAGAAATTATGGAGATTTTAGTAAAAACTTTTATAAAACATAAAATGATGATTTGAAGGTAGATTTGAGGTCGGAATTGGATGATATTGGTATGTTAGACTTCTAATTGAATAGAATTTTGGAATTTGTGAGTTTTATCGGGTTCCGGGGTGCGGACTCGGGGTCGACTTTTTGGGTTGACTATTTGATTCTTGTCCAAGATCGAAACTTTATTATTTGGAATCATTTCTTATGGCTTTTATTTATGATATTAAGTTATTTTTGCTAGATTCGAGCCGTCCGGAGGCTGATTCACGCTTGAAGGGATTATTTAGTTGATTGATTTAGCTTATTTGGGGTAAGTATCTTGCATAATTTTGTGTGGGGGAACTTCCCTATAGGATTTGGTTTAATTGCATTATTTGTACTATGTGAATGACATATACATAAAATAACGAGTGTGTACACGAGTGTATGATTTAGTTACGATCGGATTTGACCCGAAATTTATTTTATCGCGCTGACTTGATTGAGAAGTCTTTGGTTTACCTAATTTCACTTTGGTCATTTACTTGAGTTGATTTTTCACGATAGAGATCATGTTTTAGGATTTTAATTCCTTAATTGGCCAAGTTGAGCGTTTGTGAAATTCTTGCTAATTTGAGTTAGTTTTCATGCATTTATGTTGAACATCCCTCCACACTTCTATATTATTGACATGTCCTTGTGCACATTGTTGATAAGTTGTGAGCTTATATCTTGATAATCTCTGATAGTACTATCTTGTGATATTATGGCATGTGCAGACATGTTGTATGGATTGATTGTTGTTGTGCGACATATAAGGGTAGCATTTTACTGTTTGTTGATTGTGCGGAGCGATACGGGTGTCTATTGATACACTATCTAGGCAGAGTGATACGGGCGGCTATTGTGTTACAGTATGGACGAAGTGATACGGGTGGCTATTATGTTATTGTCAGGACAGAGCGATGGTTGTTGATATATATTGTCTGGGCAGAGCAATACGGGTGGCCATTATGATATTTTCAATGCCGTGAGATAAGGGTGGCTATGTGGGATGATATGTGATGGCATGGGGCCATGTGTTGATGAAAAAAGGATATTCTTGTTTGTGCTTATGACTTCTTGTGTGTGTCATGCATCGTACGTGATTTGTTGAGTTGTTGGTAACATAACAGACTTAAATAAAGAAATTTTTAGCATTCTTTACTTTTTCTTATTCTTGATAAAATTCTTCTTGAACATGTTATTGATAATTGACACGAATATGATATACGTGGTAGCACGAGGTCCTTACCGTGCACTTGAGGCATTTGTTGAGGCACGAGGTCATTGTCGTGCGAGTGAGACTTATACTGTGGCACGAAGTCTTGTCGAGAGAAGGCGATTGATAATGTGGGCACTAAGTGTCATATGTATATGATTTGTGATTCGTGACAGGTGTTTTGTGATTATGAGATGTGGTACCTCAGGGTAATTTTTGTTATAAATCTTGTGTCAAAATGGTTTGATGATCAGAAGTGTCGTTATTTCCCTTAATTTCTTTCACCTATATTTTATCCGTGTTTTGATTATTTTTGCACTTTTATCACATGATTACTCTTTGTTTCCATTTATTTATTTTGCTTTCCGGTGTTAGATTTATATTGATATTCTGCACATGTTATTGATTAGTGAGTGTCTTGACTTGAGCCTCGTGACTACTCGACAGAAGTTAGTCTTGATATTTATTGAGTACCGACGATGGTGTACTCATACTACAGTTCTGCATATGTTTATACAGATCCAGGTGTTGGAGGCTGCGGACCCAGGCAGAGTTAGCTTCTTAATCGCGAGGATTCAAGAGAGAGTTGCTTGATCGTCGTAATACCTTGGAGTCGTCTCCTTACTTTATATTATCAATTCTTTATCCAAACGGCATTGAATTTTGAATTATTACTATGTATTCAAAAGTAGAGTTCATGACTATGTAGTACCTAGTCTTAGGGATTTGTTATGATTATCGTCGTGTTGACTTGTATCACCTTTACTTTCCGCTTTTATATTAAACTCTGCTTCATAATATCATGTTTAATTGGTTAAGTTGTTGCTAGTGATCGGTTTACCTAGTTTTATAGATTAGGTTCCACCACGATCGTTACAGTCGAATTTTGGATCGTGGCATTAGTACTTTTGTTTACTACTCCTCTATTTCAATTTATCTGGGGATATTTAATCGGAAATGGAGTTTAAGTGAAAAAAGGACCTTTGAAACTGTGATCTTAAACTGGTCATAATATTTTTATAACATTTCTTTGTAGATTATAATTTATATTCTCTATGTAACAAATTATATAATAATAACTCTCTTTGTTCCTCTTTCTTTATTACTCCATCCATTTCAATTTATGTGAATGTATGTGATTAGGCACCAAGTTTAATAAATTTTTTATAATTGTGATCCAAAATAAAATATAACAATTCTGCGATTACAAGTTAACTCATTATCTATAGAATAAAAGGTTTAGAATCAAATAACTATTTAAATATAAAACGTGTCTTTCTTTTAATGATTGTTTCGAAATGTGACATCATTTCCTCTATATGTACGAATACTTTGCATTCTTCTCCGGGAACTGTCGTGCTTCTAATATGTTGCCAAGGATTCATACAGTCATCGTCCGGATTGGGCTGGCTATGATTATCATCTAACAATGTTACAAATGAACAATTTAAGAAATTGAGCAAGGGTAATATCAAGCCATTAAAGGTGGGCTAGAAATAGTAGCACTTCAAGTGTGCAACATTCCAATTGGATTGCAGTTGCTTTCCCTCCATAGTCTCGAGCTGATATGCCCTTTTTCCAGCGATTCCGCTATGTAGTTCATGTGTGGCTGGAAACACTTTTAGTAAAATATCCAAGACTTTGAAATATCAGAGATCCGCCCCTGTAATGATACTATTTTTCGATTCATTGCCTTTGTGCAGCCATCCAAATTAGCATTTCTCTTCGTCCTTCAACTAATCCAAATTCATGGATAATGCTTCATCATTCAGATCCCCGATTGTATGTGAAAACCATAGACTCAACTCCCCTATCTCGCCAGGGATCAATGCCTCCGAAACTTATATAGGCGAAAAGGGTGTCTCACCTGTACTTGTTTTTGTTATCGTCCAATATGCCCATAAAACTAAGGTAATTCTTCCGGCCACTTTTATTAATTGACTGACTCCATCCTTTTCTTGAATTTATCTAGTAGAATTTGTTTTGACTATTCTGCTTGACCATTAGTGTCGAGATGATAAAGAGATGATGTTGTCCTCTTGTTTTCCATTTATCGAGAAATTTGGTAACTTTACTTCGAATGAATTGAGGTCCATTATCACACTTAATCTCCTTCGGTACTCCAAACCGTCAAATGACATTCCTCCATATGATATTAGTCACTTCTTTTTCTCGGATGTTTGCAAATGCACCTGTTTCAACCTAGTTAGAGAAATAATTAGTTAAAACTAATAAACAATTTACATGTCTTGGGACTTGTGAGAGTAGTTCGACTATATCCATTCCTTATTTCATGAAAAGCCAAGGTGATAAATTGAATGTAAATATGATCTGCGTAATTTGGAATTTATCATATTTCCTTACGAATTTTCCGTTTCTTCTTCCATCCGAGGCCAGTAGTACAGGGCTCTAGTCAACTTTCAAGTTAAAGCTCTGCCTCCAGAATGATTTCTACAAGTTCTTTCGTGGACTTCTCGCATTACATGTTCATCTTGTCCAAGTCATAAACATTTAACTAAGGGACCATTTAACATCCTCTGATATTACTCTCCTTCAATAAAAAAAAAAAAGGTAACAAGTTACTCGTATTATGAGCTATCGAGACACCTTTTTGTCTTTCAGCAATATTTCATTCTGTAAGTAACTTGCAAATTCATTCCGCCAATCTTAAGTCAAATTTGTTGAATTTACCTCATTTCCTCTTTGATCGAAAGTGGACTGAAACAAATGAAGAATAGCACTATTTTTGAATTTAGTGATATCTGTTTTCACTTCAAGATTTGCTAAAGCATTTTCTTCAGGAATTCCTTCTTGTGGCATTTGGATAACCTTCCACCCTGGAACTATGTCAAGAGAACCTTAGCTTTTTCCAGGTATTGTTGTATCTGTGCTTCACAAGCCACGTATGTTCCGTGAATTTGGTTAACCACAGGTTGAGAATCTCTTTTCAATTTGATATGCTTTACACCGAGCCCTTTAGCCAATTCTAGCCTTACAATCACAACCACATAATCAATCTCATTATTCGTAATAGAATGGCATTTAATAATTGTCTAACTACTTCACCGGATGGTGCAGTGAGTACTATTCAAAGTCCAGACCCTTTAATATTAGATGATCCATCCGTATAGAGGGTCCTGATTTCGGGGTCTGTCCCGGAAGCAATGGGTGCTTCTTTCTCAGTTTCAAGTAGTATTTCCATAATAAATTTAGCTACAAAGTCAACTAAAATTCGAGACTTGATGGTAGAAAGGGGTTGATAAATTATATCATATTCTCTATGTACAATCGTCCACTTGGAAAGTCGTCCCGAGAGCTCCAGCTTATGAAGGATGCTGAGTAATGGAATATTTATAACAATTGAAATGGGGTGAGATTGGAAATATGGTTTAAGTTTTCGGGAGCCATTTTTAATGTAATAGCTAATTTTTCTAACTGAGGGTACCTTGTTTCCGTATCTAATAATGTTTTACGGACACAAAAGATAGGAGATTGCATACCTTTTTCATCTCCTACTAATACTTCACTTACCGAGACCTCCAAAATTGCCAAATATACCATTCTCCTTCCCGAGGTTTTAAAAGCCACGAAGGACTAAATAAGTATTTTTTTTCAAATCCTTCAATGCTTGCAAATATTCCGTTGTCCGCTCAATATTCTTATGCTTTTTCAATGCCGAGAAGAATTTATGACTTCTTTTCAAAGACCTTATATAAACCTCCTCAAGGCAGCTATCCACCCTGTCAATCTTTGTACCTCTTTCTTGCTGGTTAAAATATTCGAGATTTATTGGATCACTTTGTTTTGGGACAACTTAACATCTATACCCTGTTCGAAATGAGAAAACCTAAAAACTTACTGGAGGTGACTGTGAATGCTTGTGTTTTTGAATTCAGCTTCATGTTATATTTTTGTAGGGTTACAAAAGTTCCCTTAAATGCGACAAATGATAGTTGCTCGAATTAACTTAACCATCATATTATCGATGTAGACCTCCATGGTATTTCGGATATAATCTATATACATCCGATTCACTAATCATTAGTATGTTGTAGCAGTATTCTTGAGTCCGAATGGCATCATGTTGTAGCAATAAGTCTCATATATGTGATAAATGAGGTCTTTTTCTAATCTTTTGGATCTATTCTAATCTAATTGTATCTGGAACATGCATCATTCTACTTCGGGACCACAACACCATTTGACAACAAATTCGGGTATTTGACTTCTCGAACTGACCTAATCTTTAAATGTTTGGTAACTTTGTCTTTTATTATTTGATTTCAAAACTGTCCAAACTTTCTTTTCTTTTTCCTGACCGGTGGATTTTGCGGGTCAATGTTTAGTTTATGAGTCATGCGTTCCGGTGATATACCTGTCATATCAACACAGGACCAAGCGAAGCAACCTGAATTAGCTCGTAAAAATTCAATCTTACATTTTAGTTCGGGTTTGAGTCCCAAAGCAACGTGTTTACCCTAAAATTCGTTTAACAATTAAACTTATTTAGTGGTTTTAAGGATACGTGATTTAATCCAATACCAAGTGACAAACAAGGAATTGAATAGATAATCTGAATAGTAAATTAAATCAAACCAGTATTCTAGCAGTGCTTTCGACCTCGATTCGAGATGGTCTCGAGGTTGGGTAAGAAGAATAATAAAGAACAAAAGATAAACAATGATGAACAGTAATGAATAGTAAGTAAAATAGAGAGCATCATTTTTGTATATCTTTATCAGTGAATCAATGCCCTTACAAATGAATGGGGTCCCTCTTTATATAGTAGAGGAATCCTAAATAAGGTACAATTCTAATAACAAAAATAATTCCCATGATTGACATCAATAACTGCTTGATTTGATTGTTCTGGGATTTCCGCCGAGATCTTCGGTCGGTTACTAATATATCACCATTCCGTTATTATGCCTTACTCGAAGTCGGTCATGCTCAGTCTTGATCTTCAGCGAGCACTTCGATCTTCGTTCTCCGCACTTTGCCATTAAAATCGAGCCTGATTTATTACGAGATTAATCTCGCGACAGCTCCTCGTGCCTATGATATCCGACATGCCCGATTTCGACCGTATACAGAAAGTCCTCGCATTTCTTGGAATAAAATGATAACAAACGATTTGAGCCTTGATTTTCAAAACCTCGATCATGACGGCGTCCTTAAGACGTAAGTGACGGATGTGATCGAAATATCCCGTCGGTTCAGTTCCCCAAATCATTAATGTCTTGTCAGTTAGCGGTCGTCCACTAGCGCCACCGAACCATCGCCTTGAGCCTATAAATACTTGCTCCATCATTGAATCAAACTTTACTTTTGCTCTAATCAAACCTCTAAGTCTTCTCACTCTTTTCGTCTCCTCCTTTTCACCGTCTGTAGAGCCACCTCCGTTAGCGCTGAAACCACCAGTTTTTTATCTTCCTTCGCTCTTCTTTACTTATACAAATGGCGAAAACCTTAAAGACCATACCGCAGAAGGAGAAAGATTCTTGATCATCTTCCCAGCCCTCCGGAGGCAAGACGCCGGCTGAGCCGCTTCCCCACGAGTATGTTCCCGGCCCGTGTACTCTAAAATCTGACTTCAAGGTCGAAAACCCTTCATTGATCCCGGGCCGATGTGAACATGTGTCGATGTACATGTGCTCAATAATGAAGAGCCACCTCGAGGCCATGAAGAGGGACTGCAACTGGGGTCCCGAGGTCGTGGTGCAAATTCTTGCTCCCGAAGAGAGCATCACCGCTTATGTAGAGGGGTTCCTAAGTGTTTATGCTTACCCCTTTACAGTGGGTCCCCTCGACCCAGTGATTATCGATCTCTGTAAAATATATTAGGTCACCCTCGGCCAAATCCACCCCTTTCTATGGCACATAGTAATCGTGTTGTGCTTCTTCTCTAGCAAGGCCGATGGGCTAGAGTTTACTCTAAATCACCTCATGCGGTTATACCAGACCCGAATATATCGAGGACTAATCAGGCTCCAATGTCGGGCAATTAAAGCCTTGATCTCGAGCATCGACGAGGATAAGGATCGGGGTTGGATGAGCCGTTTGATACGGGTGAGGACCCGTGACATTATCCCGGAAGAGAAGATGTCGTTCCCTGAGGAATGGAACTTTGACCGTAAGTGATCTTCTAAAATTTGTTCTTCGTACCTTCCTCAATTTCACCTGATATCCCCTTTCGACATGTAGCTATTCCTTGGATGCCTCAAGCGGTAGCCAACCTTGAACAATGGGTTCGGAAGTTAGCCTCAACTTCCACTTATGCCGAACGCGCATGGCGTGATTTGGCAAAGGGCAGATGGGAGGCCAAGAACCACGGTAAAGATCTCCTTTTTCATGTTTAGAAACATTTTTTATACTTCATTCATCACTAATTTTCTTTCATGCAGGCCTAACCAAGGATGCCACTTTGAGGACTCCAAGTGGCGAGGAAGAAACCAAGTCCCCGATTCCAAAACCGAGGGAAGACTAGAAGAGGAAAACTGCCTCGCAGTCCGAGGATCCCAAGCCCAAACTTCGAAGGGTGAGGAGGAAAGTAATCGCTCTTACGATGGACTCGGTCCAAAAACTGAGAGACGAAGAAGAGGTAGAAGAGGAAAATGTCTCGGCACTGACGGTCCGACCTAGGAAAGCCATTGAGGTCATCAAACCTTCTGAGCCGACGACGGCTGTTAAAATCAAGCCTCATGTTGAGGAGGCTTCCAAAACGAAATCGGGTGAGGGTCCCGAATTACCAGAGGTTGAGATAGTTTCTTGGTCATCTGTAGCTACACCGGACATGGCCGATTCTGAGACCCCAAAGATCGATCAGAGCATCCCGAGCGACTTGTTCGGGACCATGACAACATGTCACTTTCCTTCACTTCCGACTTTTTCTGAGGAGACACTAAGGGAAGATCGAGAGTTGAAGACTCCTGATATAGGCGGAGGCTCTAGTGTAGGGGATCCCTTTCGGGATTGCTTTACTGGAGTCGATGATGCCTCTGATATCAGTGACACTTGTATTCTTTTAGAAGAGGCCCAACATCTCTTATCTCGGGTAAGAATCTGTTTACTGCACTTCTTTTCTTTACTCTTTTTTTTCTCTTTTCTTTTCTAAATTTGACTTGTGTTTTCCCTTTTTGAGTAGGCCTCCGCCAAATTTCAAGCTGACCTTAGCCATTGTGAAACTGAGCTCCAAAAGGTCTCGGAGGAGAGGAATGCTCTGAAGCTTCTTTGCGGCCAAAAAGATGAAACTATAAAGGATGTTCAAGTGGATTTGGCCAAGGCTCGTGAGGAAGAGGCGAGCTAGAAAAGCAAGTGAGCATCCTTTTGATAAAGTATGGACTCGACCCAATTGTGGAGGCTAATACTTCACTATCTCAGCTGCAGCAAAAGGTTGAAAGGATCGAGTTGCTTCGGGGAGAAGTCGATTGGGTCAAGGCCGATTGTGATTGGTGGAAGAATAATATGGACCACCTGGCTGCAGAAAAAGAAACTACCTTGGCCAAATTGTCATCGACCGAGGTTCAACTTCGGGGTATTAAAGAGAAAAGTTCGGCCCAAGCCAAGAGGACCGAGGAGCTCGAAACCGGGCTTGCTGAGGCCAAGGCGGAGATCGAAAAGACAAAAGTCATGGCGGACAAGTCCATTGCCATGCACCGAGCCAATGCTGAGTCTGCTCAAATAAAGCTAAGGGAGGCTTCAGACCGAGAGCAATGGATCATTGACTCGGCAAAGTGTCAATCCCGGAGGAAAACCCTCGAGGAATACCATACTCGAGCTTTTGACATCTTCGAGGAGATAGCCCGAGCCAAGGTGCTTGAGGATGAAGCCAGGCAGCTTGCCTCCTTTGACGACGAAGACGATGATGAAGAAGGCAGCCGAGGTGGATCCGATGAGGGGCCTGAAGGAGAAGTTGCTCCCGAAGAAGGGGTCGAAACCGACCGTAGTTAGGACTTAGTTTCTCTTTTTGTAAGACCTTGATCATTCTCTTGTACATAACCATTTTTATCAATATATAATAGAAAAACTTCTTTGAATGTCTTCTCAATTTTATGTTCAAACATGTTTTGTGCTTTTTCCTTGTGAAAATTTTGTTGTTGCAGCCTCCGTAATCGAGTGAACACTAGTTCGAACTTAGAACAAAACCCTTAGGTTTTTTAGACACGCAAGGGCGAGTCTCCGAGCTCAATAATATATTCGAGATTTCGGATGGCTTGATCGATGCCATGACTGCACTATTTTTATAACTAAGTTCGAGTATGTTTCGAACTTAGAATAGAATAAACTCTTAGGTTTTTTAATCAAATAATGGGTAATTTTCGAACTTACTTAACATACCCCTTAAGGTTTTATGGCGGATCCTTGAGCTAAGTTCAAATTAACTTTATTTGAACTCGGAATAGTGGAACCCTTAGGTCCGAGTTGAGTGAGAACAAAGTCTCGAACTCTAAATGTATTGGCCCGTAGGCTCTTTTAGGTGGGGCCCATATGGCCTCTAAAAGATGGCTATTATTTCCCCCTTTTGGCTTATTACCCATTGGTGTTTTTTAGGGTCCGATGTTGGTCGCAACCCTTTTGCTTTTTGTGCCTTAGCACGTTTGTGTTAAAGATAATTTGATACCTCTTAAGGTTTTTCGAGGGCTGATTTTATCGAAGCCCTTTTTATTATTTGTCAAGGGTAGCATTTTTAACCGGTTTTTTAGAGAATTTGAAGGCCTATCGTTATTGCGGAATTCGGACATCTCCTAGCCGCGTTATTTAGGCCGTAGCCTTTAGTTTATCCATAGCCTTCGGGTACGCCTCTTGGGCTTATTTCCCAATAACATTTCGAACTTGTTTGAAATGTCAATCCCCGAGAATAGTGGCCTTGGCCTATAGATCGAGGGGTGCCTCTTTGAGGTCTTATGCATTTGTGTTTAGATAACTCGAATATGCCTATCATCGATGGGAGTCCCCGAGTATATATTTGCACTTTGGCTCTTGAGCCGTTTCTCGCAATATCATAAGCATGAGGTTTGTATAGTAGATAATTTTCTGCGAGACACAAAATGTTTAAATGAAGAGAGAACGCTTCTTTGAATAGTTTATACATGCGCACATGTTTTTCCATCGGGGCTCGACTAATATATATGGACACGGTTCACTTGACCGTTTGGTCCATTACAAAGCTTCCCTATCGAGGCCCTTTGACATGAAGTACTATTCTCGAGAATACAACATCCGAGGGTGATGCCCTCTAGTATTCGAGGTTGATTGCAAAGAAGCCTTGGATACTATTGAATTTTCCTCAGGTAGCACATAATTGTTGCCTCGTTAAAAACCTCGCCGGAAAAACCCAGTTGGGATAAAAACCTATCTAAGGGAAAAAGAGTGCAACACGTACGTTAAAACCTGAGGTCTCGATGTCTTTGGTCGAACTCCCGCAATGAGTTAGCGTCGAATATATATAAACGAAGGAAGGGAGAAAACCATACCTTAACAATAATATCGTTTGAGAAGTGATATGTTCCAGTGGTTTGGTAATAGTTCTCCGTCCATCGTTCCGAGTTTATAAGACCCTTTTTCCGACTATATCGAGAACTTGATAAGGTCTTCCCAATTCGGGCCGAGCTTCCCTTCATTAGAATCTCGAGTGTTGATGGTGACCTTCCTTAGGACTAAGTCCCCGACCCTGAAGTGGCGAAGGTTGGTTCTTATATTGTAGTACCTTTCGATTCGTTTCTTTTGTGCAGCCATTCGAACAAGTGCCGTTTCTCGTTTTTCATCTAATAATTCGAGGCTAGTATTCATAGCCTTGTGGTTCGATTCCTCCGATGCATGTCGAAACCTTGCGCTGGGTTCTCCGACTGGAATTAAGGCTTCGGAGCCATACACTAAGGAAAACGGAATTGCCCCTGTACTGGACTTAGATGTTGTTCGATATGCCCAAAGGACTTCGGGAAGAATTTCTCTCCATTTCCCTGTAGCTTCGTTCAACCTTTTCTTCAGGTTTTGGATGATAGTCTTGTTTGTCGATTCGGCCTGCCCGTTCCTAGTAGGGTGATACGGTGTTGACAATATCCTTTTTATTTTATGGTCTTTGAGAAATTTCGTCACTTTAGTGCCGATAAATTGCTTACCATTGTCGCATACTATTTCTGCGGGTATCCCAAATCGACACACGATGTGATCCTGGATGAAGTTTATAACCTCTTTTTCTCTCACTTTCTCGAATGCCTGTGCTTCAACCCATTTAGAGAAATAGTCAGTCATAAATAAAATGAACTTAGCTTTACCTGGCGTCGATGGAAGAGGGCTGACGATATCCATCCCCTATTTCATGAATGGCCATGAGGATAGGACTGAATGAAGTTGTTCTCCGGGCTGATGGATCATTGGTGGAAATTTTTGACATTTATCACATTTTCAAACAAACTCCTTAGTATCTTTTTCCATGCTATCCCAGTAGTATCCTGCTCTAATGATTTTGTGAATCAGTGATTCAGCGCCGGAGTGTTTCCCACAAGTGCCTTCATGGACCTCTTGTAAAACATAATCAGTGCCTCCTGGTCCTAAGCACACTGCCAATGGTCCATCGAATGTTCTTCTGTATAATGTTCCATCTTCAGCCAATGTGAATCGAGAAGCTTTGGTTCGTAAGGTCCTCGACTCTTTAGGGTCCGATGGGAGCTTTCCATTCTTCAAGTATTTAATATAATTATTCCTCCAATCACGGGTTAAGCTTGTAGAGTTTATCTCGGCATGTCCTTCCTCGATCACGGATCTCGAGAGTTGAACGGCAGTCCCCGAGCTGATCTCATCTTCCTCGACCGATGACCCCACGTTTGTAAGTGCATCGGCCTTACTGTTTTGTTCTTAAGGTACACGCTGTAAAGTCCATTCCTTGAAACGGTGCATAGTTACTTGCAGCTTGTTCAAATACCTTTGCATTCTATCCTCTCGAACTTCGAATGTTTTGTTTACTTGGTTCACCACCAGTAAAGAGTCATACTTGGCGTCAATGACTTCTGCCCCCAGACTTTTAGCTAGCGCGAGACCTGCAATTATGGCCTCGTACTCGTACTCATTGTTAGTCAACCTAAAAGTTTTGATAGATTGCCTAATAGTGCTACCTGTGGGTGGCTTCAAAACGATGCCTAGCTCGGACCCCTTCATATTTGAGGCACCGTCTGTGAAAAGGGCCCATACCCCCGATGACGTGCACGATTTTAACAAGAGTTCCTTTTCAACTTCGGGTACGAGGGTTGGCGTGAAATAGGCCACAAAGTCCGCTAAAATTTAAGACTTGATGGTCGTCCGAGGATGATATTCGATGTCGTACCCACTAAGTTCGACGGCCCATTTGGCCAATCGGTTTGACAGTTCGGGTTTGTGCAAACTATTACGAAGTGGGTAAGTGGTTAATACGCATATGGGGTAACATTGAAAGTATGGTCTTAACTTTCTAGAGGCTCTTATCAGTGCAAGTGCCAATTTTTCTAAGTGTGGATATCTAGTTTTTGTTTCTCCTAAGGTTTGACTTGCATAGTAAATGGAAAATTATGTACCTTGCTCTTCTCGAACTAGGACATCACTTACCGCGATTTCTGATACTGCCAAGTACAAGTAAAGTTTCTCATCTGCCTTTGGAGTGTGAATCAGTGGTGGGCTCGATAGGTATCGCTTCAACCCTTCCAATGCCTGGTGGCATTTCGGGGTCCAGGCGAAATCGTTCTTCTTTTTGAGTATAGAGAAAAATCTGTGGCTTCTGTCCGATTACCTCGAAATGAATCGGCCTAAGGCAGATATCCGTCCAGTTAACCTCTGTATGGCTTTTACACTATCCACGATAGCGATGTCTTCGATGGCCTTGATTTTATTGGGGTTTATCTCAATCCCCCTATTTGATACCATGAAGCCAAGGAACTTACCTGAACCAACCCCGAAAGCACATTTCTTGGGGTTGAGCTTCATGTTGTATTTCCTTACAATCTCGAACGTTTCCTGCAAATAATCCAAATAGTCCTCTGCGCGCAGGGAATTAACTAGCATGTCATCAATATAAACCTCTATTGATTTGCCTATTTGTTCTTCGAACATTTTATTCACTAGGCGTTTGTAAGTAGCTCGTGTATTTTTTAGCCCGAAGGGCATTACATTATAACAATATGTTCCATACTTGGTGAAAAATGAAGTCTTTTCTTGGTCTTACGGGTTCATTTGGATTTGATTGTACCCGGAATAGACACCGAGAAAAGTAAAGATCTCGTGGCCGGCCGTGGCATCGATCATGCGATCGATGTTAGGCAGTGGAAAAGAATATTTGGGGCACGCCTTGTTTAAGTCCTTATAATCTACACACATTCTAAGTTTGTCCCCTTTTTTAGGGACTACAACTACATTGGTTAACCATTTGGGATATTTCACCTCCCGAATGGATCCTATTTTGAGAAGTTTAGTTACTTCGTCCTTTATGAATGTGTGTTTTACTTCGGACTAGGGTCTTCTCTTTTACTTCACCGGTTTGAATTTAGGGTCTGGGCTTAGCCGATGTGTCGTTACCTCTAGTGGAATCCCTGTCATGTCTAAATGGGACCAAGCAAAACAATCTATGTTATCAACAAGAAATTGAATAAGTTTTTTCCTGAGTTCGGGGGTTAATCTCGTTCCCAGGTATACCTTTCGCTCAGGCAGGTACTCGATCAATATAACCTGTTCCAGCTCTTCAACCATTGATTTGGTGGCGTCAGTATCTTCGGGAACAACAAAAGTTTGAGGGGTCAGAAAATCCTCCCCTTCTTCTTCTATCTCTCGCTTCCCTGATTCGGTCGAGGCTGGTGGGTGTGATTGCTATTTGACTTCCTATTTATCTTCGATGCTCGACCTTTTGGAGGTTGATAGTGTCAATGTCGCGGTCACCTCATCGATCGCAAACATTTTCTTTGCAGCATGCTGCTCCCTGTACACTGTTTTTACATCGTCCGACGTCGGGAATTTCATCATTTGGTAGAGAGTCGAAGGTACTGCCCTCATATTGTGGATCCAAGGCCTTCCAAGCAGGGCATTGTACCTCATGTCGCCCTCGATTACGTGGAACTTGGTATCTTGAATGGTTCCAGCCACGTTCACTGGTAGAACAATCTCCCCTTTAGTTTTTTCACTGGCTATATTGAAGTCGTTTAAGACTCGAGCTGTGGGTACGATTTGACTTTGTAGGGCGAGCTGCTCCACGACCCTCGATCGGATGATATTTGCCGAGCTACCTGGATCCACTAAAACACGCTTAAGTTGAACATTATTTATTAAGATAGAAATTACCAGAGCATCGTTGTGGGGATGAGAAGTGCCTTCTGTTTCTTCGTTGTTGAATGATAAAGTGCCTTCGGGCACATAATCTCGGGTTCATTTATCCCTAGTGATTGATACCTTAGTGCGTTTGAATATGGGTCCCTGTGGGTTGTCGACCCCACCGACGATCATATGAATGACATGTTGGGGTTCCTCCTGTTCATTTTTCCTGTTAGCGTTCCTTTCTCTGAAATAATTCTTGGCTCGATCGTTGAGGAACTCTCGAAGGCGGTCCTCATTGAATAGACGGGCTACCTCCTCCCTTAATTGCCTGCAATCCTCGGTCTTATGACCATGCGTGCCATGATACTTGCACATCAAATTTGGGTTTCTTTGGGAAGGATCAGTTTGTATGGGTTTGGGTCACCTAGTATCTATGATCCTTCCAATGGCCGAAACAATGTCCGATGCATCGATGCTAAAGTTATATTCCGAGAACCGAGGTGCCTCTGTGGGATCGGCCTACTTGTCGAAACCACTTTTGCTCATAAGTCCCCGAGAATTCTGTCTTCGATCACTTCTTCTATCGTTCTGGGTAGAATTGCATCCTGAACCATTGTTCCTTTGATCTGCAGTATATGGTTGATATCGGTCCTTATTTGACCTTGGCTCCCTGTCGACGTCCCTCTGGTTTTTAACTATCGACCTATTTGGATATACTAAATCGGAAAGGGCTCCTAATTGGTCGTCCTCGACCCTGATCTTCGACTGATATCTATTGTGTACATCTACCCAAGTTATAGCTGGATACTCGATCAGATTTTGTTTCAACTGCCGTGATGCTATCGAACTTCGTTCGTTCAATCCTTGGGTGAAAGCTTGAACGTCCCAATCATCTTTTACCGGTGGCAACACCATGCGTTCCATTTGAAATCGGGACACGAACTCCCTTAGCATTTCATTATCCCTTTGTCTTACCTTGAAAAGGTCTGATTTCCTCGTTGCGATCTTTATGGACCCGGCATGTGCCTTTACGAAAGAATCTGCTAACATGGCAAATGCATCAATGGAATTTGGTGGCAGGTTGTGATACCAAATCATTGCTCCCTTCGAAAGGGTCTCTCTGAATTTTTTTAACAGCACGGATTCGATTTCATCATCCTCTAAATCGTTACCCTTAGTGGCGCATGTATACGAAGTAACATGCTCATTGGGATCGGTAGTCCCATTGTATTTGGGTATGTCCGGCATACGAAACTTCTTTGAAATAGGTTTTGGAGCCACACTTGGAGGAAACGGCTTTTGTACAAACTTCTTCGAATCTATCCCTCTCAAGAGTGGCGGTGCTCCGCATATCTTATCAACTCGAGAGTTGTTTGTCTCCACTTTTTTATCGTTGGCTTTGATTCTCTTCTCCCCTGATTCAATTCTTTTGGTGAGCTCCTTAAGCATTTTCATTACCGCAGGATTAGTCTCTGATTCGTTACCATTTGACCTTTCCGGTACGGCAAGTAATTTCCGGTTCGACCCTATTCGGAGCTCTATGTTGATTTTGTAACTGAGCAATAGTGGCTTGCTGAGCCTGAAGCATCTCGAATATCAATTGGAGACTAACTCCTTCGTCTCCTCTGCCATGTGTTCCTTGGCCACTAGATCGGCCTTCTCTGCGTACACTCCCATCGAGATCTACGCCCAGGTCCGCGTTTAGAACAACGTGCGAACTGACATCGACTCGGTTGGCAACCGGTACTGCCCCGAGATTAGCCTGTGGCACCTCGACTCCTGGAGCGATCACATTTTCGTTTTCATCGTGGAATCCGAGGCCATTGTTACCGTGTGTGGATGCGTTTTGCGAGTTTGACATGTTTTAACTTGAAAGCAAAGGCACTCAACAGGAACAAGCGTAAAATAGTGTGTTTTACCAAAATAAGCACTGAACAATCACTATTATCCTTAGCCCCATAGTGGGCGCCAAACTGTTTACCCTAAAATTCGAGTAACAATTAAACTTATTTAGTGGTTTTAAGGATACGTGATTTAATCCAGTATCAATTAACAAACAAGGAATTGAATAGATAATCTAAATAGTAAAATAAATCAAACCAGTGTACTAGCAGCACTTTCGACCTGGATTCGAGATGGTCTCGAGGTTGGGTAAGAAGAACAGTAAAGAAACAATGATGAATTGTAATGGATAGTAAGTAAAATAGAGAGTAACGTTTTTGTATATCTTTATCAGTGAGTCAATGCCCTTACAAATGAATGGGGTCCCTCTTTATATAGTAGAGGAATCCTAAATAAGGTACAATTCTAATAACGAAAATAATTTTCATGATTGACGTCAATAACCGCTTGATTTGATCTGTTCCGGGATTTCCGTCGAGATCTTTGGTCGGTTGCTAATATCCCGCCATTCTGTTATTTTGCCTTACTCGAAGTTGGTCATGGTCGGTCTCGATCTTCAGTGAGCACTTCGATCTTCGTGCTCCGTACTTTACCATTGAGCTCGAGCCTAGTTTATTACGAGCTTACTCTCGGGGCAGTTCCTCGTGCCTATGATATCCGACATGCCCGATTTCGACCGTAAACAATTCTTTCCAGGAAATCGATGAAAAGAATGACTTCTTCTAATTCTTCAGCTGTTTCTTTTGGTGGCATCCGTCTCTTTTGGTTTAACAATTGTATCCGAAGTACATGTAATTGACTTGGTTGTGCGTGTTCTTTCAACTGTTGCGGGATCCTCATCACTCGATGGTCTCATTGCTGCAACTGCTATTCGACATTTTCATCCTTAGTCAACCCGCTTGCAATAGCTATCGCAGTACACTTTCGAGCTACCCATTATTCTCCTCTAATTTCTCGAATCACCCACTTAGATGGGAATTTGATAACCTAGTGTAGAGTGGATGATACTGCATTTATGTCATGGATTCATGGCCTTCTGAAAATGATATTGTAGGTAATATCCGCTGCCACTACCTAAAATGTAGTGTCTTTGACTACTCCCTCTGTAAAAGTTTTTAGAATATCTCACCTCGAGTTGTTACGCGGGATCTGTTGAATCCAAAAAGTGATTTTGCTTTCGGAATTATATGGTCGGTTACTCTCATTTGTTCAACAACTCGTAATTGGATTAGTGTTTGCTGAACTATGGATCGATAAAGAGTCGCTTAACATTTGTATCTCAAACACATAAAGTAATTACCTGTCCATCATTGTGTGGCACTAGTAGTCCGTCTTCATCTTCATCATCAACAATGATGCTTTCGTCGATTAGTATTTTTCGATTTCGTTTTTCGTGGTTGAAAACTTTAACAAACTTCCTGGCTACCGTAAATGTTACTTTGTTGACTTCCTGGCTTCCTGCTTCTCCTTTTTACTAAAAAATTCCAGACGATAAACTTTCTTCAGAAGATATTCTACTTCTTTTTTTTCTGTGAAATCCTGCAATCCGCGATTCTATGCCCATGATTATTATGAAACTCACACCAAAATTTCAGACTTCTTTTACTTGGATCCGCTCTCATCTCCTTTGTCCATCTTATTCTTATCTGATCACCCATATACTTTAATATAGTTGCTAATTTAGAAATACTTAATTAAAGTTGTAATATGTAATCTTTAGTTGTGCATGATAATCGTTAAATTTTAACACATCCGGTTCTTTACCAATTCGGGAGGGAACTACATCATTCATCTTCTCGGAACCTTTATTATCACGGCCTGATTCTGGTTTTGTCTCCAGTTCTCGCTGCAATAGTTCGACATAGGGCTCGTATCGGTTTTTAGGGCTTCTACGGTCGACGTTAGTTCTCCTTTTTGTGGTTTTTAGATGATCATAAAACTTGCTTCTACACTTGTCGTCAAATGTAGGCTGAATCACAGTGTCCTCCTTAATCCGGAGCTTAGTTCTATAATGGTTATACACATCATTCCATGTCATCAAAGGGATTTCACGTAGACTCTCAGTCAACCTTCTCGTGGCCTTCGAGTTGTTCTTATTTAGATTTTATGCAAAGGCTATCACAACCCAATTATCTGGCACCGGTGGTAATAGTATCATTTTCTTTGGAATCGATCAACAAATCTCGGAGCAATTCTGTGCTTCTCTGTTGGATTTTGAAGATATCTTTCTGATAGGGATATAATAGATATGTCCTAGATCCAATCTCATATGTGATGATTTGAACATATTTTTGTGAACATTATTTGATATAAAAATATATGGCATTTGATATTCTTTTATCATAGTTATTATCAATTGCATAATTAATTTGATAAGGTCCTTGATTAAATTTTGAGACTTGTCATCGTGATGGAGATCATGATAATGAGAGTGAAGTTTCTTATAATTTAATCTAAATTTATTCTTGATCGTAGGATTATTACTTTGGACATTAGTAATCATGTTAGATCAATATTTATGTGATTGTCTTTATGGGATAAAGATTAATTGATCTCATTAACTAAATCACATACGTAGCTGATTCATATTGAGATATGATCATTGAACCGACTCATTGGATAAATCATAATGGTTAGAATTACCATAAACTGTCAATAGTATATTCTCTTGAAGAATGTGATGTAAGAATTTCCTTTGACCTGAGATCATTATAGTAATTGACAAGTTATTTATTGTGCTTTGATACTAGACACCTATGGCCCTAGGGCGATAGTTGAAAGGATATTGGGTACGATTAAATACTTGTAGAATTAGTGATTGATCAAGATGAAATTTGTTAACTCTTGGTAATGAGTTTAAGCTCCATGTTGTCATGAATTATAAACAACCAAATTAAGACCTTGGCGAGGGCAATTGAATGAAAGAAGAAAAGAGTTTCTTAGGTCATTCAATGGTCGATTATATTTGACATGAACGCATAGTTGGTCGCCTATTAGGATTTGACAGTTGAACCATATCCTAGGGTGACCCAGAGCTATAAGAGCAGAAGGAATTACTACATTATTCTTCTACTGATTCTTGAGAGTAAATTATATACTTCATTCTATCCGGTCGTTAAAGAGTGTTGCTAGACGCCACCCTTGATTAGTATATTGATGTGATCTATTTACTGCCGGCTTAGTATTGAACCTATGGGATCGCACACTAACGAGTGTTCTGATCTTTGATAAAGAATAAATTAGTTTATTATTTGATAATTAAATTAAAGAATTTAATTAGTCAAATAAATTTATTTATTAGTCCTAGTAAAATATTATTATATTCTTTGCTAGCACATAGGATATAATTAATATTATGAACAAATTAAAATTTTCTATTTGGAATAGAAAATTAAATTATATCTCTTAGTTAAAATATATATGATATATTTAATTAATATTTATTTATATAAAAGTGTATATATAATATTAATATAAAAGGTTTATAAGTTAGAATCCAATTTTGAATTGGATAACTAACGTGAAAGTCCATGGAAGGACGAGTCGGCAGCTTAAACCTGTAAGCATATAAATTATATTAAATTAAATCCATAAAATAATTTGGATTATATTTTAAATTCAAGATATATTGATCCAAATAAATATTATGGGCTAATATATGAATGAATTAATTATATAGGTCCAATATATATATATATATAGATTAAATAAATAAGTCTTAATCCATTGGGCTAGCCCATTTAATTGGGCTAAAGTGATGAGCCCACTTCATTAAGCCCAAGATGTCATCTTCCTAGAGGCCCAGTTTGGTGCCACGTGTCAAATGATGTGGCGCGCCAAGTCAAACGGAAGAGCCAATAAGATCGGGCCACATGTCAAAATGACAAAGCATGCCATGTCAAATTAAATGGCCAATGAAACTCGGCCACATGCATAAGTGACATGTTCTAGCCAATCAAATGTGTCCTTGTCGCTCTTCAATTTGATTGGTCCGAAAGAGTTTGTTCTCATCACAACTCTCTCCTCCCACAACTATAAATAAGGGTCTTCATAACCAAGAAAAGACACCAAAAGTTATAACAAAAAGCAAGAGGGGGCTTGTGGATCAAACGCTGCAGATTTCTCTAAAAGCTACAAACATTTAAGTGTTCTAAAGATTAAAAGATCAAGACGAAGATTCAAGAACAAGCTGCAAGCCCTTGGATTAAAAATACGTCAATATCAAGATTATGCCTCAAGCACTTGAATTAAAATAAATTAAAATTCAAGATTAAGCTCAAAGGCTCTTTTATTTACCGTTGAAAAGAAGAATCAGAGGATTTATAGAGATTGTACACTGAAATCACTTGAAATCAAATACATCGATTGTTGCAATATTTTTCGGTCTTGATTTTATTTTCTCGATGCAATTTATTGTCTACAAATTCTGGCATGCCCAGTGGGACAATCTCTACCTCTCATCTCAACTTTTCAATCACCAAAGTTTAAGAACATCAAAATGGTTTCAAAGAAAATCAACCCCGGATCAACTTCCATCAAGGCTGCTAACTCCAGATTTTATGTTGATGTGGAAAGCATCCTCGATGTTACCTTTGGAAGCTTTGGACCAGTTACGAGGAGTAAAGCAATCTCTTTAGGACAACAAGCACTCCAAGTGTCATCTGCATCAACCCCTATTTTCGGATCTTCATCCTCAAAAGGAGCAAGATCTTCCACAAACGCACCCTAAGGAGGAAGCGATGCTGCTGAAAAGATCAAGAAAACTCTTGCTCTGCTTGAACTCTCCGGAAGCTCAATGAGATTGAACTCGAGGTAATATTTTAGAGTCCACTTTCCACTTGGCTTATCTTGAAAAGAAGTGGATTTCATACTCTGCTTCTTGCTCACTTTCATAGTAAACTTTACATGTGATGTGTTGACATTCATAGTGTCTTTGCTTTCAGACTTGGGTACGAACTTGCCCCACTTCTTTCTTGTCATTCCCTTTGCGAGGTTCATAGATGGTCAGCCTTTCATTTCAAGCAGAGGCCATGCTCAATTCCATGTCATGGGCACGACTTGCAAGTTCTTCAAATGTGCTAGGCTTGATACCTTGCAAGACGTAGCGCAATCCCCAATGCATGTCTTGGATGCACATCTCTATGGCAGATGCTTTACTAAGCCTGTCTTTACAGTTGAGGCTTGCATTCCTCCAACGATTAATAAAGTCAATGACTGGTTCACCCTTTCGTTGGCGAGTATTTGTGAGTTCCACCATGCTCACAATGCACCTTGTGCTACAAAAGCGATTGAGGAACTCTTGCTCTAGTTGATCCCAACTATCAATAAATCTCGCCTCGAGGTATGTATACCAATCAAAAGCATTTCCTTTTAGCGAGCGGACAAACTGTTTGACAAGGTAATATCCATAAGTCCTAGTGTTATTGCATGTATCAACGAAGTGCGCCACATGTTGCTTTGTATTGCCTTTACCATCAAACTGTTGAAACTTTGAATGTTGATAGCCAACAAGCATCTCCAACATATCGATCCTTGCAGTGTACGACTTTGCGTATGTAAGGGAGGACATAGCAGCAACTTCATACTTGTTCTTAATTGTTCCTTCAATAAACTCCTACAGTGGATCAATTGGAATTATCCCTTCAGATGAGACAAGGATAGCCTTAGCGGATGCTACTTGTCTTGGGGGAGAATCACTCTCTGGAACTTCTGGGAGCTTGCCAGGTGCGTGGGTGGATTCTTCTTACATCAAGATTCCCACCCTATCTGTTAGCTTGTCGATTCCAGCATCTTGATTTTGCATGCACTTGGTCAAGGCAACGATTGCTTCTGTCAAGTTTGCCAACTCCTCTTCCACAGATGAAGTGTTTGTCACCATGGCTTGCATGATTGTTGTAGATGATGGGGAGTAGCATGGATTGTCACGCAGATTGATTCTCAAATGGCTCACACTATGAGGTGTTAGTGGGGAGGATCTATCACCTGTAGCATCATCATCTTCCTTCACAACAGAGTTCTTAGATCCGGAGAGGTCAAGCAGAGCAAGAGTTTTCTTGATCTTTTCAGCAGCATCGCTTCCTCCTTCGGGTGCATTTGTGGAAGATCTTGCTCCTTTTGAGGACGAAGATCCGAAAATAGGGGTTGATGCGGATGACACTTGGAGTGCTTGTTGTCCTAAAGAGCTTGCTTTACTCCTCGTAACTGGTCCAAAGCTTCCAAAGGTAACATCGAGGATGCTTTCCACATTAACATAAAATCTGGAGTTAGCAGCCTCGGTGGAAGTTGATGCCTAGTTAATTTTCTTTGAAACCATTTTTATGTTCTTAAGCTTTGGTGATTGAAAAGTTGAGACGAGAGGTAGAGATTGTGCCACTGGGCGTGCCAGAAGTTGTAGACAATAAATTGCGTCGAGAAAATAAAATCAAGATCGAAAAATATTGCAACAATCATTGTATTTGATTTCAAGTAATTTGAGTGTACAATCTCTATGAATCCTCTGATTCTTCTTTTCAACAGTAAATAAAAGAGCCTTTGAGCTTAATCTTGAATTTTAATTTATTTTAATCCAAGTTCTTGAGGCCTAATCTTGATAGTGACGTATTTTTAATCCAAGGGCTTGCAGCTTGTTCATGAATCTTGGTCTTGATCTTTTAATCTTTAGAACACTTGAATGTTTGTAGCTTTTAGAGAAATCTGTAGCGTTTGATCCACGAGCTCCCTCTTGCTTCTTATTATAAGTTTTGGTGTCTTTTCTGGGTTATGAAGATCCCTATTTATAGTTGTGGGAGGAGAGAGTTGTGATGAGAACAAACTCTTTCCGACCAATCAAATTGAAGAGTGACAAGGATGCATTTGATTGGCTAAAACATGTTACTTGTACATGTGGCGCAGTTTCATTGGCCATTAAATTTGACTTGGCATGCCTTGTCATTTTGACATATGGCCCGATCCTATTGGCTCTTCCGTTTGACTTGGCGCGCCACATTATTTGACACGTGGCGCCAAACTGGGCCTCTAGGAAGATGACATCTTGGGCTTACTGAAGTGGGCTCATCACTTTGGCCCAATTAAATGGGCTAGCCCAATGGATTAAGACTTATTTATTTAATCTATATATATATATTGGACATATATAATTAATTCATTCATATACTAGCCCATAATATTTATTTGGATCAATATATCTTGAATGTAATATATAATCAAAATTATTTTATGGATTTAATTTAATAAAATTTATATTCTTATAAAACCCATTAAGAATGAGAATTGCATTTTTTATAGTAAAAAACTAATAAGGATTTTATAATCCAATTTGGAATTGAACGTTATGGAAAATCCATATAGTTGGCAGTCACGAGAGCCCATGTTGATTGGGATTTTGAAATAAACTTTTACCCTAAGTAAATCATTACCTCAACCAAATAAGAAAAGGGTTTATAAGTGATGATATATATTAGGGTGATGGAGAAAATTTGCCGGAGTAAGTCTTGAGAAGAAAATTCACTTTGTGAAAGTAGAATACAATACAAAGCCAAGAGAGAAAATACGATTACAAGAAAAGTATTTCTTGTTCTTCTATCTTCGAGTTGAGATTTTTGTAAAGAATTTCAACACAATATTTTGTTCAATTTTTTCACGGGTTTCATTGATCAAAGAGTTGATAGCAAGGATCGGCCTCGGTGTGGATACGCATAGAGTCTTCGCACTATCGATGAAAATTTTGAAACAAGGCTCTCTTTACCAGGTACGTCTTAGATCCGATCTTTGGCATGTAAATAAATTTTAAACACGAAAAAATCTGCCTAGGATTGTTATTGTCTTCCACTGTGTGTTACGAACACCTATACGCAATCCTACACTTTCATCCACTTTTTAAATTATTTGTGCTCCAGAATGTACCTTAACGAAAGTATTTTCAAGCTCAACAAAAAGAGTTAATTGAATTTTCAGGAAGAAGAGAATACCATGTTAACTCCCCTTTAGTGAGTGTCTCTTCGAACTTCTTCATCAATACCGACTCGATGTCTTTAGTTGTTAGGTCATTGCCTTTAATGCCCATTGTGAAATCTATGACATGATCTCCTGGTTCCGAGGTTCTGTCATACTTGGGTAGGACTGGCACTTTGAACTTCTTTGGGAATGGGATTGGTGTTGCACTTGGCTTCTAAGGTTTTTGTGAGTACTTGTTCATATCGACCCCTTTGATCACAGGCAGAACTCTCGAGATTTATTCAATCCGTTCACTTTGTTCCTTGAGCCGTTTCCGCAACGTTAGTACTAAGTTCTGTAAATATGAACTTTTGTTTGTACCTGAACCACCATTTCCATTACATGGTGCAGCAGTCAAATCTATCTTGGGCGACATTGGCACCGAGGCTCTTAAATTTGCCATTAGGATTTGAATAACCTTGTTGATTTGTCGATTGCAAGCTCTCTGTTCCGTCATAAATTCTTCAAGCCTTGATCGCTTTCCAGATACTTCACCAATCGTTCTTTGAGGCGAGATTGTTTACCCTTAAAATTGGATAACAATTAAACTTATAATGAGGCTCTAAGGACACGCGATTTCACTTAATATCAATTGATAAATATGGAGATTAATAACAGAAATAAACTATAAAGTAAAGCAAACCAGTGTTAGAATGGAACTCAGCCCTCGAGTTTGGATACCCTTGAACTGGTTGATGCAAGAACAATTAAAATATAACAAGCTGATGAACAATAGTATAAACGAGAAAGAGAATTATATTGCTTTTAAATCTATGAACAATGTTCTTTACAAATGATTAGAATCCCCCTTTATATAGTAGAGGAATTCCACTTATGGTATAATTTTAATTACAAAAGGAAATCCCACGATTAGCTAATTAACCATTTCTGATTAGATCCGTTCCGAGATTTACGCCATGATCCTAGACCAGTCACGGATATCTCGCCTTTCTGTTATTGTGCTATCTTCGATCTTGCTCGATGTTTGTCTCATTTGGATTCAATCTCTACAAGCCTCGATCTCGATAGGTACCTCGATTTTGAACTCGGTACCTTACCCTCGTGATTTAGTCTATTCCGTTACGAGGCCGTCGTTCGATGCAACCTCCCGGTCTTGGTCAAATAGTAGAATCGGGTGGGCCCGGATTCAACCATATACAGATAGTCCCCTCGTCTTTTGGAGTGTAATGACAAGAAAACGAATTGAGCCTTCAATTTTATACCTCGACATGTCATGACATCATCCTCATGACGTAAGTGACGGAAGTGACCGAAACGTCCTGTCGGTACAGTTTCCCAAGTCATTAATGAGTGTCAGTTGGCGGTCGGCCACTAGTGCCTTTGAATCGTCGCCGTGAATCCAATAAATAGACCTTTTTCTCATTAATTCAAACTTTACTTTCACTTCCTTATAATCTCCAAAGCTTTTATATCTCTTAAGTTCTTCCCTTCTAAAAATCTTCAAGTTTTGCTGTTAATCCTTTCTCAAAAGTCAAGTCCTATTATCTCCTTCTTCTTCAAACTCACACAAAAATGGCAAAAACATCGAAAACGGTACCACAAAAAGAAATTGCTTCATCTTCTCAACCGACCGGTGGGAAAACGCTGGTGGAACCCCGTCTTGAGGAATGTATTCCTGGGGGGTGCGCGCTAAACTCCGATTTCAAGATCGATAAAGCCTCATCGATTCTTGGTCGATACGAGCCAATGTCAATGTATATATGCTCGATAACTGAGGGATACCTTAAGCAGGTAAAGAAAGACTGCAACTGGGAGGACAAAGAGGTGGTGGTCCCGACCACTGAAGAAGACATCACCACTCATGCGTAAGGGTTTCTAAGTATCTACACTTACCCTTTCAAGCTGAACCCCTCGACCCCGCCATCGTTGATTGTTGCCGTCAATATCAAATAACCCTAGGCCAAATCCATCCTTCCTTTTGGCGAATTGTTATTCTGCTCCGATTCTTTGTGTGCAAAGTCAAGGGGCTTCCTTTCACCCTCTATCACCTTATCAGACTATATAGCCCCCGCCTCTATTGAGGTGGGTTAATAAAACTCCAATATCGGGCTACCAAAGTGTTGTTCTCGAGCATAGACGAGGACAAGGATCGAGGCTGGATGGGCCGCTTCGTTCAAGTGAGGACTTCTGACCTAATCCCAGCCGAGAAGATGCCATTTCCTGAGAAATGGAACATGAATTGTAAGTACCGTCTCACTGTTAGCTTCCACGTATTATTTGTTCCTTTGTCTTTTCTCATTGATGTCTTTTCCATGATGTATCAGTCGCTTGGATGCCCTGTGCAATTCCCGACCTTGAGAGCTGGGTTCGGAATCTGGCCTCGACCTCTAAATACACCAAATGCTAATAGCATGATTTAACAAAGGGCCGATAGGAGGGAAAGAATCATGGTAAGCCCACCTTTTGTGCATTTGGTGATTTGATTAAGATGCCCTTCTTCTACTTATTCAATTCTCTCGTGTACAAGACTGGGCAAGGATGCGGTCATGAGGCCCCCGTCTAGTGAGGAGGAGACTTCAACCCTGGTTTAGAAGTCGGCGAAGGATAAGAAGACGAAAAAGACCTCATCCTCCGAGGATCCAAAGCCTAAGAAGAATCCGGTTCATAAGCCGAAGAAAGACACAACTGCCCTGCCTGCGGATATGATTCAACTGCTAAGGGAGGAAGAAGAAGAAGATGAAGACGGTGGCTCGGAACTGGTGGCCCGAGTGAAGAAAACCATCGAGGCCCAAAGGCCACTGAGTCGGTGGTGGTTGAAGAGATTCCGCCTCGAGCTGAGGGGGTCTTGGAAAAGGGCTCGGGGAAAGTCCCCTAGTCATCGAAGATCGAAGATACCTCCCGCCGAGATGAGCAAAAGGTGGGTATGTCTAAAGAGGCCGGGTCAGAGTCCCTTCGCAGTGAGGAGAACGCCCCAAGTGGCTCACTTGGGGAAATAGATATTAGAGACTCGCCAATATTTGCTGCCTTTTACGAGGAGGCAAATCGGTAGGCCCAAGATACGAGGACTCCCGAAATAGATGGGGCCCATGTAGGAGAGAACCCCTTCCGTGGTTACTTTATCGGGGTCGAGGATGCCACCAACCTGAGTGAAGCATTGAGTCTCTTTGATGAGGCTCAACAAGTCTTGAATCGGGTGAGTCTCAACTCCCTTTGTCGATATCATACTTAGTTTATTTCTTCTCTTCTTGTCTAATTTCCTTTCTTTTTTCCGTATAGGATTTGGCACTCCATCAGGAGGCATTTTCAAAGTTCCCAGAAGAGCTGAACCAATGTAGGGCTGACCTTCGAGGGCTCACGGAGGAGAGGAATGCCCTTAAACTTCTCAGTGGGCAAAAAGAAGAGGAGATCAAGGACTTCCGAGCTGAGTTGGTAAAGTCTCACCAAGATCAGACCGACTTGATAGAGCAGGTAATGAAAATCTTAAAATGCATGGGTTGGGAATGGTGGCTAACATTTCAATCTCACAACTGCAGCAGAAGGTTGAGAGGATCGAGCAGTTTCGCGAGGAGGTCAACATGATGAAGGCGGAGACCTTGGAGTGGAAAGAAAGTATGGACCGCTTTGCTATTGAAAAAGAGGCTGCTCGAGCCTAATTTTCATAGATCGAAAGTTAGCTTCGAGGCATGAAGTAGAAGAGCTCAGCTCAGGTAACGAAAATAGAGGAGCTCAAGGCTCGGTTGGCTTCCGAACTTGCAAAGGCCAAATCTGAAGCCGAAAAGGAAAAGGCTGAGGCAGAGGAAATCGTGAACGTCTACCGGGACGATGCTAAAGCCGCTCAAGTCCAAGAGAGAAAGGCAGCTGAGACCGCTCAAACCCGAGCACATTGGATTATTAAACTCGCCAAATGCCAATCTAGGAGGGAAACCCTCGAGGAGATCCACGCTCGAGGTTTCGATCTTACCGACGAGATAATAAAGGCTAGAGAGCATGAAGCTAATGCTGGAGCGTTGGCCTCTTTAGATAATGATGATGATGATGGTAGCAAGAGCGGGTCCGAGAATGGGGAGGACCTCGATGGAGAAGAAGTTGCCCCTGAGGAAAATTAGGAATCTTAGGATTTTTCTTTTTTGATTTTTTGTGCGGGACCTTGATCGGTCCTTGTAAATATCTTCGTATATATAAAAGATCTTTTTTCTTTTTGACTTGTCTTTATTCTATTTCCTGCCTCGTGAAAATTCTATTTCATTCATTCCTTCATGCCTTATGGAGATTTTGCTCACAAGTTTGGGACTTTAGGCAACTAGACCGAAGTCGGGCCAGTGTAGTCTTTAAAATCGAGTGAGTACTTGCTCGAACTCGAAGTAGAGTGACCCTTAGGTTTTAGTTCAGTAAGGACGATTTCTCGAACTCAAAAAATAAAATGGCCCTTAGGTTCTTGTATTAGGCCGATATGGACTCAAAAGAATGGCTTTTTCCCATTTTCGGCTTGACAACATTAATCATAAAAATTTGTACCCATTAGGTTTTTCAAGGATTAGTGTTATCGAAATCATTTGCTTTGTTATGTCTTAGCACAACATTGTCCGAGAGTTCGAACAATTCGATACCCTTAGGGTTTTTCGAGGGTCGATATTATCGAGACCCTTAGTAATTCAGCCATGGGTTGCCTTGTTAAACGGTTTATGGGAATATTTGAAGGCCTATTTTATAATGGAATTCGGACGTCTCCGAACGGTGTTAATTTGGGCGTAGACTTTAGTTTGGGATTTGCCCCTTAGGATTGTTTTCCTGCTATACTTTGAACTCGTTCGAAGTGTCAGTCCTCGAGTGGGGTGGTCGTGGCCTATAAAATAGAGGATTGCCTTTTTAAGGTCTTACGATTTCGAGGTTTAGTAATTCGATCATGTTAATATTTTGGACGGCAGTCCCCGAGTACAGGGTAAATTGTTTGAACTTCAGTTGTGATCAGCCCTTAAGCTAGTTTCCACAATAGATCATAAGTATGAAATTGTAAAGTATAAATTTCTCTAGGGCATGGAGCATCTGGTAAGGAAAAATACTTCTTTCAATAGATTATACATGCGTACATGTTTTGCCATTAGAGTTCGAGTAATCTACATGGACACGGTTCATTTGGCCGTTCAGTCCTTTACAAAATTTGCCTATCGAGACCCTGTCGACACGAAGTATTTTCCTTGTAACTATCTGAGGGTGATGGCCCCCAGTATTCGAGATTGATTGTAAAGGATCCTCGGATACTGTTGAATTGAACTAAGTTAGCATGAACAATGGTTGCCTCGTTAGAAACCTCGCCGAAAAAACCCATTTGGGACAAAAACCGGTCCAAGAGAAAAAGAGTGCAACACGTGCTTTCAGACCTGAGAACTTTGTGTTTGAAGAATCCTATGGTGTCTTCAATTAAACACCTGCAAATGGATAGTATAAAATATAAACAAAAATGGAGAAGGTCGTACCTTAGCAGTAGTATCGTTTGAGGAGTGATATATTCCAATTGTTTGGTAATTGTTCACCGTACATCGTGCCAAGTTTGTAGGATCCCTTTCCGATGATATCGAGGACCTGATACGGTCCCTCCCAATGTAGGCCAAGTTTTCCTTCGTTTGGGTCTCGAGTATTGAGGGTGACCTTCCTCAGAACCAAGTCCCCGATTTTAAAGTGTCGAAGATTGGCTCTTCAATTGTAGTACCTTTCGATCCGTAATTTCTGTGCGGCCATCCGAACGAGGGCAGTTTCCCTTTTTTCATATAGAAATTCGAGGCTTGTATTAATAGCCTCATGATTTGACTCTTTCGTTGCATATCGAAACCTGGCGCTAGGTTCCCCGACTTCAACCGGGATAAGAGCTTCGACGCCATATACTAAAGAGAACGGTGTTGCCCCCGTACTGGATTTTGATGTTGTTCGATACGCCCAAAGGATTTCGGGTAATATTTCTCTCCATTTTCCCTTAGCGTTGTTTAATATTTTCTTTAGATTTTGAATTATGGTCTTGTTTGTCGATTTGGCCTGTCCGTTCCCACTAGGATGATACATCGTCGATAGGATTCTTTTTATTTTTTGATCTTCGAGAAACTTTGTCACTTTGCTGCCGACGAATTACTTTCCATTGTCGCATACGATCTCGGCAAGCATCCCGAATCGGCATATAATGTGGTCCCCGATGAAGTCTATGACTTCTTTCTTTCTAATTTTCTCAAAAGCCTGTGTTTCAAGCCACTTAGAGAAATAGTCAGTCATAAACAAAATAAATTTAGCTTTACTTGGGCCGATGGTAGAGGGCCGACGATATCCATTACCCATTTCATGGATGGCCATGGGGATAAGACTGAGTGGAGTTTCTCTCCGGGTTGATGAATCATCGGAGCATACCTTTGACATTTGTCGCACTTTCGAACAAACACTTTTGTATCCTTTTCTATATCGACCCAATAGTATCCTGCTCTGATGACTTTGTGAACCAATGATTCGGCACTGGAATGATTTCCACATGTGCCCTCGTAGATTTCTCGTAGGACGTAGTCGGTATCTCCTGGTCCCAAACATATTTCCAATGGTCCATCGAACATCCTTCTATAAAGTTTTCCATCTCCGACAAATGTGAATCGTGCGACCTTCGTAAGTAGAGTCCTTGATTCCTTAGGATCCGATGGAAGCTTCCCGTTCTGTAGGTACTCGATATATTTGTTCCTCCAATCCCAGGTTAGACTTGTGGAGTTGATTTCGGCGTGGCCTTCTTCGATTACTGACCTTGAAAGTTATACGATAGTCCCCGAGCTAATCTCATTGTCTTCGACTCATGACCCCAAATTTGCAAGGGCATCGGCCTCGCTGTTTTGTTCTCGAGGCACATGATGTAGGGTCCATTCTTTAAACCGATGTAGAGTCACCTGTAGTTTGTCCAAGTACCTCTGCATTCAGTCTTCTCAAACCTCGAAGGTTCTGTTAACCTCTGCTTTCCTCTCTGCATTCAGTAGAGGAATTCCACTTATGGTATAATTCTAATTACATAAGGAAATCCCATGATTAGCTAATTAACCGTTTCTTATTTGATCCATTCCGAGATTTACGCCATGATCCTAGACCAGTCACGGATATCTTGCCTTTCTGTTATTGTGCTATCTTCGATCTTGCTCGATGTCTGTCTCATTTGGCTTAGATTGCTACTAGCCTTGATCTCGACAGGTACCTCGATTCTGAACTCGGTACCTTATCCTCGTGATTTAGTCTATTCCGTTACGAGGGCGTCGTTCGATGCAACTTCCCGGTCTCGTTCAAATAGTAGAATCGGGTGGGCCCGGATTCAACCATATACAGAGATCTCATTGCGCTATTCCAGAGGGGGATCTTATGTATTCCCAGGTGTGGAAACTCCCCATCCTCCCCTATTTGATTGATGGATATATCTCGAATCTGTCTGTCAATAGTGCATTGCGGTAGCTCTCCGATCGTCATAGCAATTTTTAGACTAATAACAAAACAACAAAAAATGAGTAACCTTGTATATGAATTGCAAAATTTCTTGGGCCATCACCAAATTAACAATAACAACAACCCAGTAAAATCCGACTAATGGGGTCTGGAGAGGGTAGTGTGTACGCAGACCTTACCCCTACCCCGAATGAGTAGAGAGGTTGTTTCTAAAAGACTCTCGGCTCAAAACAACAAAAAGACAAAAGGAGACAATATTAGTATCACCACAATAATCATAGGAAAAATAAGAACACCATGAAATCCAGAAGAAAGATGCAAAGCAAAAGCGATAGCTAGTAAATAGGTCCTACACCAAAAAGCGAAATAGTGAGACACAACATTGCCACTAGCTATCTTACACAAAAACCCTACCTGGCTAGTCCCACAATGGTACGAAGTAAGGCAAGACTCAACTACCTCCTAACCTACAACCCTAATACTCGACCTCCACATCTTCCAATCAAGTGTCATGTCCTCGGAAATCTGGAGCCTCGCNTACGCAGACCTTACCCCTACCCCGAATGAGTAGAGAGGTTGTTTCTAAAAGACTCTCGGCTCAAAACAACAAAAAGACAAAAGGAGACAATATTAGTATCACCACAATAATCATAGGAAAAATAAGAACACCATGAAATCCAGAAGAAAGATGCAAAGCAAAAGCGATAGCTAGTAAATAGGTCCTACACCAAAAAGCGAAATAGTGAGACACAACATTGCCACTAGCTATCTTACACAAAAACCCTACCTGGCTAGTCCCACAATGGTACGAAGTAAGGCAAGACTCAACTACCTCCTAACCTACAACCCTAATACTCGACCTCCACATCTTCCAATCAAGTGTCATGTCCTCGGAAATCTGGAACCTCGTAATATCCTGCCTGATCACCTCTCCCCAATATTTCTTAGGCCGCCCTTTACCTCTTCTCGTGCCCTCCACAACTAGCCGCCCATACCTCTGTACCGCAGCATCTAGGCTTCTCCTATGAACATGTCCAAACCATCTAAGCCTCGCTTCCCGCATCTTCTCATCAATGGGAGCCACGTGTACCTTCTCCCGAATATCATCATTCCTAATCTTATCTATCCTAGTGTGCCCGCACATCCACCTCAACATCCTCATTTATACTACTTTCATCTTCTAGATATCTGAGTTCTTAACGGTCCAACACTCAGCCCCATACATTATGCCCGGTCTAACCATCACTTTATAGAACTTACCTTTGAGTATCGGTGGCACTCTCTTGTCACACAAGACTCCAGATGCTAACCTCCACTTCATCCATCCTACCCCAATACGGTGTGTGACATCCTCGTCGATCTCCTCTCCCCCCTGGATAACCAAACCAAGGTACTTGAAGCTGCCTCTACTCGGGATGACCTATGATGAAAGCCTCACATCCACGCCCACTTCCACCGGCTCAGCGCTAAACTTACACTCCAGGTATTCCGTCTTCGTCCTACTCAGCTTGAAACCCTTAGACTCAAGAGCCTGTCTCCAAACCTCCAGCCTCTCATTAACAATGGTTCGCGACTCATCAATCAGAACTATATCATCGTCGAATAGCATACACCATGGCACCTCCCCTTGAATATGGTGTGTCAACGCGTCCATCACCAGGGCGACTAAGAATGGACTGAGCGTAGAACCTTGGTGTAACCCCATTACAACCGGAAATTGCTCAGAGTCGCCTCCTACTATTCTAACTCGAGTCTTAGCCTCATCATACATGTCCTTAATCGCCATAATATAGGGAACCCACACACCGTTTTCCTCCAGGCATCTCCAGAGAACTTCTCTAGGTACCTTGTTATATGCTTTCTCTAGGTCAATAAACACCATGTGCAGATCCTTCTTCTTCTCTCTGTACAGCTCCACCAACCTCCTAACAAGGTGTATAGCTTCTGTAATCGAACTACCTAGCATGAACCCGAACTGGTTGTCGGATAGAGACACTGTCATCCTCATCCTCGCTTCAACCACCTGCTCCCACACTTTCATGGTATGACTCAGTAATTTGATACCCTTATAATTTTTACAGCTCTGGATATCACCTTTGTTCTTATACAATGGAACCACCGTACTCCACCTCCACTCATTCAACATCCTCTTTGCCTTAAAAATAACATTAAACAACCTAGTCAACCACTCCAAACCTGCTCTCCCCACACACTTCCAAAATTCCACCGGAATCTTGTCTGGCTCGGTCGCTCTACCCCTGATCATCTTACGCATAGCTCCTACTACCTCCTCGACCTTGATCCGCCTGCAGTACCCAAAGTCACGGTGACTCTCGGAATGCTCCAATTCGCCTAGCACAATATCTCGATCCCCTTCTTCATTCAGAAGTTTATGAAAGTAAGTATGTCATCTCCTCTTAATCTGGGCATCTTCCATCAATACTTTACCATCTTCGTCCTTGATGCATCTCACTTGGTCCAAATCCCGAGCCTTTCTCTCTCTCAACTTGACTAGCTGGAATAACTTCTTCTCCCTACCTTTTTTCCCCAGTTCCTCATACATACGACTATAAGCCGCAATCTTAGCCTCCGTGACCGCCAGCTTAGCCTCCTTCCTAACTACCTTATACCTCTCCATGCAAGCTCGCCTCTCCTCCTCTCCTATGCTCCCTACTAACTTCAGGTACGCTGCCTTCTTTGCTTCCACTTTACCTTGGACCACTTCATTCCACCACCAGTCTCCTTTGTGCCCGCCAGAGACGCCTGACGAGACCCCCAACACCTCTCTCACAGCCTCCCTAATATAGTCTGTTGTCGCTGACCACATAGTGTTCGCATCACCACTGCTCCTCCATGCTCCCATAACCGACAACCGCCCCTCCAACTCTTGGGCTTTATTCTTAGTTAAGGATCCCCACCTGATTCTCGGTCTTCCTCGAGCAGACCTTTTCCTCCTCTTTAACATAATACCAACATCCATCACCAAGAGCCTATGCTGCATCGCGAGTATCTCGCCCGGAATCACCTTGTAACCCTTGCACAACCCTCTGTCACACCTCCTGAGGAGGAGATAGTCAATCTGAGTCTTCGCCGGCGCATTTTGAAAAGTAACCAAATGCCCATCCCTCTTTGGAAAACTATAGTTCGCAATTACCAACCCAAAAGCCTTAGCGAAGTCCAACAATGATGTACCTCCTCAGTTCCGCTTCCCAAAATCAAAGCCTCCATGCACCTCGCCATAACCACCTGTGATCGACCCAATATGCCCATTGAAATCCCCTCCTATGAATAGCTTCTCAGCAGGCAAAACCTGGCGCACAATCTTATCTAACCCCTCCCAGAAGCGCCGTTTAACATCCTCATCTAGGCCCGCATGCAGCGCATAGGCGCTAATGACGTTTAGGGTGCACTCTCGAACCACCAACTTAATAATCATCAATCTATCATTCACTCGTCTAACCTCAACCACAGATTCTCTAAGTTCCCTATCCACCAAGATGCCCACTGCATTCTTACCTTTCTGGACTCCTGAGTACTAAAGTTTATACCCGTCTGCATCCTTCGCCCTCGACCCTACCCACCTTGTCTCCTGGACACACGCTATATTGACTATCCTCTTCTGCCATCGCCAAATTATTTAGCCTAAAAAATTAGTTTTCAGATTAATCAATTAAATTTATAAAGATTAGACGACAAACAATTACATCAATACAGTCACATTAGTATTTGTAAAGCTAAAGTAAAGAAATTGATTAAAAAAATAAAAATAAATAATAATGACGAGGAAGAGAAATTCTGATTCGATTATTTTTGGCCTAGGCTTGATAGAATTGAAATACCAATATTGTTGAGCTCGATGATTGTTAAGAGTATATCTTTCTGTAAAAGATTTCGAATGGTCACAAATGTTAAAATTGGATGGTATTTATAGTTTAAATTCTTAATATCCGCCGCTAAGATCAAGTTACCATTATGATTATTCATTTGATTCGCTCAGAATGCCTTAGAGATTCATAATTGTCATTTTAATGTTGATCTTGTAACTGCTAATTTAATACTAAACCCTGGACATCTTGTAATCTATTGACTTGCCTTTATCCGAGCATTAGGAAAGGTTTCAAACTGTTGACCATTATTCCGGAGACTCAGGGTGGATCTTTTGGAATGACACTGTTCGATCCTAAACTAGCCAATTTCTGATTGAACTTTTCGTGGAGACCTTCCTTTTTACCCGAAAAACGGATATAGTTGAATTTGTACGTAGTTCTAAGGATATGTGATATAGCTCAATACAAATCGTAAGTATAAATAGAAATATCAAATATGGATTTCAAAGAATGCAAAATAAACAAGGTTAGAAAGAAGATGATTTTTAGGACTAAGCAAGATGAATCAATTTATGAAGCTTAAAAGAATAACTCTTGAATATAGGAGAATATGGTACTTGAATTACAATGTAAGTAAAGAACTGCCCTTTACAGAAATGTAGCCATCCTCTTTATAGTGGAGGATCTTACTTTTAGATAAAATTAAAAATACATAGTGGGAGACCCATGATAAATCACTTTTTCCATAATTCCTGTCAGGATTCTCTTCTCTAGTGGGATTGCAACGGCTCTTGTCTATGAGCTCGATATCGACTCGAGTTTTCGGTCTTGACTCGAGCTCTCGATCTTGACTCGAGCTTGATTCTGACTCGGATACCTGTATTGATTCGGGGTCAGTGTTGGTCGGTCTCTGAATAATAAGTTCGATAACTTTACTTTGCATCATAGTTTGACTTGGATTTGAGCTTGATAATAACATCGAGCCTGATAATAATATCGAGCTCGACATTGATCGGTCCTTTGGGCTCGAAGCTTGGTGACCTGATTTCGGACCTCAACCTGATACTATAAAGACGCTTCTCCGATCCAATGTATTACCATTTAAACTAGTTCGTACGAAGTACTAACTGGTTTTTGCCGTATACAGATAGTCCTCTCATTTCTCGGGAAGGATGTAGCGATAAACGACATGATTTCACAATGGCTCGATCAGATATAAGCTGACGTTTGCATCAAACCTGACCATGACATACGTGATAGATGTCCGTCAGTTTAGCTTCCCAAGGCATTTAATGCGTGTCAGAAGGTGGTTGGCCACCGATGTTATTGAACCGCCATTTCTTCAATCTATAAATAGCCATTCCTTTTACCATTTATCATTTTTACGTCTTCAATCTTCCAAATTTTCTAAGTTCTTTTTCATCTCTTCTGAGTTCATTGGTAGATCTGTGATTCTTTTCTGCAAAATTCTTCTTAAAAACCACAAAATCTTTATCACCGTTTTTAAATCCAAAGATGGCGAAGACATCAAAAACAGTCCCCCAAAAGGAAAAAAGCTTCTTCTTCCCAATCCGCCGCCGACAAAACATCAGTGGATCCACGGCCTGAGGAGTGTGTTCCGGTGGCATGTGTTCTTACTTCCGATTTTAAACTTGATAAAGGTTCGCCGGTTCCCGACCGATGTGATCCCATATCGAGATTTATTTGTTCGATAACCGGGGGGTATATCGAGCAGATAAAAAAAGATTGTAACTGAGGAAACAAAAAAGTGGTAGTACCGTCTCGCGAAGAGGATATTACTACTCACGTGAAAGGGTTTTAAGTGTGTACACTTACCCTTTCACGTTAGGTCCCCTCGATCCTGTTATCATAGAATTTTGTTGTAAATACCTAATAACCCTAAGCCAGATTCATCCTTCTTTTTAGCGGATGCCTTTCACCCTCGATCATCTCGACCGATTGTACTGTTCTCTTCTTTTTCGAGGAGGGTTAATAAAACTTAAGCGTCGAGCTACCAAGGCTCTTTTCTCGAGTATAGACGAGGACAGGGATCGAGGCTGGATGGGCAGGTTCGCTCGAGTAAGGACTTCGGACCTAATTCCGACTGAAAAGATGCCTTTTCCCGAGGAGTGGAACATGAAGGGTAAGTGTAATTCTGTTATTTTCTCCTACTATTTTGCCTTTTCATTTCTTTTCTCGCCGATATCCCCCTTTTCTGATACAGCAGTTCCTGGATGCCCGACGTAGTTCCCGATCTCAAGAACTGGGTACGGGATCTGGCTTTGACCTCCACATACGCCGAGCGCTCATGGCGTGACTTGTCAAAGGGCCGATGGGAGGCCAAGAATCATGGTAAGCCTCTTTCTCGTATGTTTTGGTAGTTCGAACGAGATGATTTCCATGTACTTTTAATAAATTTTTCCGTATGTAGGTATGGGCAAAGATGCAGTTTTGAGGCCTCCGTCCGTCGAGGAAGAGGCTTCGGCCTCTATTCCAAAGCCGGTGAAGGAAACTAAGAGGAAAAGGGTCTCCGTTCCCGAAGATCCAAAACCGAAGGAGAGGACGGCTCGTAAGCCGAAGAAAAATACCATTCCTTTGACTGTACAATCAGTTCTGCATCTAAGGGATGAATACGAAGAAGAAGAATACGAAGAAGAAGAATACGAAGAAGAAGAAGAAGAAGAAGAAGAAGAAGAAGAAGAAGAAGAAGAAGAAGAAGAAGAAGAAGAAGAAGAAGAAGAAGAAGAAGAAGATGACGGGTCTGCGCTGGCGGCCCGAAAGTAGAAAAGCACTGATGCCCCAAAGGTGGCTAAATCGATGGTGATTCATAAGGCTCCGCCTCAGACCGAGTAGATATCGGAGGAAGGTTCATGCAAGGTTCCTGAGTCATTAGAGATCGAGGATGCTTCCTACCGAAGTCAACAAATGGTGGTTATATCAGAAGGGGCCGGTCTTGCAGCTCTCCGAACTGAGGAGAATGCCCCAAGCGAGTCGCCTGGGGAAATAGAAATCGGAGATTCACCCACTCTCCCTACCTTTTTCGGAGGGGCTATTTGGGAAGCCCAAGATTCGGGGGTCCTCGAGATGAGCTGGTCTCACTAAGGGGGGGACCCTTTGCGTGATCTGTTTATGGGGGTCGAGGATGCTGCTGGCCCCATTGATGTGCCGGGCTTTCTCTGTGAAGCACATCTATCTCTGAATTGAGTAAGATCTTAACTCTCTTTATTTTTTATGTTTTGCAATTCTTTCCTAACTTCTTTTCTTCTTTCTTCGCAGGCCGTGGTGGTTCATCGAGAAGCGAGTTCTCGGTCTCGAGCTGAGCTGCATCAGTTCGAGACCGATCTTCAATGGGTCACGGAGGAGAGGAACTCTCTTAAAATCCCCTTAGGGCAAAGGGGAGAGGAAATCAAAGATCTCCAATCTGAGTTGGCCAAGGCTCACCAAGATCAGACCGATCTATCTGAGCAGGTAATGATACTTTTAAAACCCTATAGGCTTGATACCAGAACGATGGCTAATATTTTGCTCTCACAGTTGTAACAGAAAATTGAGATGATCGGGAAACTCCGTGAGGAGGTCTATGTTATACAAGCGGAGTCCTTGAAGTGGAAAGATGGTATGGACTGCTTTGCTGCAGAGAAAGAGGCTGCTCGAGCCCAATTATCATCGGTTGAAAACCAGCTTCAAAGTATGAAGGAGAAAAGCTCGGTTCAAGTAAGAAGAATAGAGGAACTCGAGGTTCGGTTGGCTTCTAAACTTGCTAAGGCCGAATCTGACGCCGAAAAGACAAAGGCCGATGCGGATGCATTCGTGGTCGTTGATTGGGCTGATGCTGAAGCTGCTCAGATACAAGCAAGAGGGGCAGCCGAGATCGCCAACACTCGAGCGCATTGGGTTGCTGAGCTTGCTAAGTGCCGATCTCGGAGGGAGACCCTCGAGGAGATCCATGCTTGAGGTTTCGACCTCACTGAAGAGATAAAAAGGGCTAAAGAGCTCGAAACCGATATTGAAGCCTTGGTTTCTGATGATGACGATGATGATGATGATGATGATTGGAGTAAGAGCGAGTCCGAGAGCAGGGAGGAGCCCGATGGAGAAGAGACCTCCCCCGGGGATAACCAGAAAACTTAGTCCCTTAGTTTCTATTTTGGATGTTGCAAACAATCATGTGAATAATCTTGTAAATATATACAAATATCTTTTCTTTTCTCGTCTTGCCTCTGCTTTATTTTTTGTCTTGTGAAGATTTCGTTTTAATCATGCCTTATGAATATTTTTATAAGGCTTTAGGCAATTCGATCGAATTCGGACTTTGTAGCCTTTATATCTGAGTGAGCATTTTCGAAATCGAAGTAATGTAGCCCGTAGGCTTAATGATTGAGTGAGTGATTTCTCGAATTCAAGATAGGAGTATCCCGTAGGTTTAATATTTGAGTGAGTGCCTTGCTCGAACTCGAAGTAACGTACCCCGTAGGCTTAATGATTGAGTGAGTGATTTCTCGAACTCAAGAAAAGAGTAGCCCATAGGCTTAGTATTCGCGTGAGTGCCTTGTTCGAACTTGAAGTAATGTAGTCCGTAGGCTTAATAGTCGAGGGAGTGATTTCGAACTCGAAGTAATGTAGCTCGTAGGCTTAATGATTTGAGTGAGTGATTTCTCGAACTCAAGATAAGAGTAGCCCGTAGGCTTAGTATTCGAGTGAGTGCCTTGCTCGAACTCGAAGTAATGTTGCCCATAGGCTTAATGATTGAGTGAGAGATTTCTCGAACTAATGATAGGAGTAGCCCATAGGCTTAGTATTCGAGTGAGTGCCTTGCTCGAACTCGAAGTAATGTTGCCCATAGGCTTAATGATTGAGTGAGAGATTTCTCGAACTAATGATAGGAGTAGCCCATAGGCTTAGTATTCGAGTGAGTGCCTTGCTCGAACTCGAAGTAATGTTGCCCATAGGCTTAATGATTGAGTGAGAGATTTCTCGAACTAATGATAGGAGTAGCCCATAGGCTTAGTATTCGAGTGAGTGCCTTGTTCGAACTCGTAGTAATGTAGCCCGTAAGCTTAATAGTCGAGTAAGTGATTTTGAATTCGAAGTAATTTAGCCCGTAGGCTTAATGATATGAGTGAGTTATTTCTCGAACTCAAGATAAGAGTAGCTCGTAGGTTTAGTATTCGAGTGAGTCCCTTGCTTGAACTCGAAGTAATATAGCCCGTAGGCTTAATGATTGAGTGAGTGATTTTTTGAACTCAAGATAGGAGTAGCCCGTAGTCTTAGTATTCGAGTGAGTACCTTGCTCGAAATCGAAGTAACGTAGCCCGTAGGCTTAATGATTTAGCGAGTGATTTCTCGAACTCAAGATAAGAGTAGCCAGTAGGCTTAGTATTCGAATGAGTGCCTTGTTCGAACTCGAAGTAATGTATCCCGCAGGCTTAATGATTTGAGTGAGTGATTTCTCCCACTCAAGATAAGAGTAGCCCGTAGGCTTAGTATTCGAGTGAGTGCCTTTCTCGAACTCGAAGTAATGTAGCTCATAGGCTTAATGATTGAGTGAGTAATTTCTCGAACTCAAGATAGGAGTAGCCCGTAGGCTTAGTATTCGAGTGAGTGCCTTGCTCAAACTCGAAGTAACGTAGCCCGTAGGCTTAATGATTGAGTGAGTGATTTCTCGAACTCAAGATAAGAGTAGCCGGTAGGCTTAGTATTCGAGTGTGTGTCTTGTTCGAACTCGAAGTAATGTAGCCCGTAGGCTTAATAGTCGAGTGAGTGATTTCAAACTCGAAGTAATGTAGCCCGTAGGCTTAATGATTGAGTGAGTGATTTCTCGAACTCAAGATAAGAGTAGCCCGTAGGCTTAATGATTGAGTGAGTGATTTCTCGAACTTAAGATAAAAGTAGCCCGTAGGCTTTAGTACTCGAGTGAGTGCCTTGCTCGAACTCGAAGTAATATAGCCCGTAGGCTTAATAGTTGAGTGGCAGTCCCCAATTTGTGGGGTAATGGTCGGTCGTTGAACCTATTTGCGTAGTAGATCATGAAATAGAGGATGAGTTGTAAGATAAGAGATATGGGCAAAGAAGTTTCTTTTCATGTCATTATACATGTGATTATGTTTTGTACCAGGGATCGAGCAACCTAGACGAGCATGGTTCGTTTTGACCATTTGTCTCTTACAATATTTCCTATCGGAATGCTGTTGTTATGAAGTAACTTTCTTGTACGAACACTTGAAATATTTTCGAGTAATGCCCTTCCAGTATTCGAGGTTGATTGTAAAGAGGCCTTTGATACTGTTGGATTACTCTAAGTTAGCACGATCAATTGTTGCCTCATTAAAAACCTTGCCGAAACCCCCATTTGGGATAAAACCGGTCTAAGGAAAAAAAAAGTGCAACGCGTGCTTTCAGACCTAGGGCTTTGTATTGAAAGATCCATCCTAGCTCCTGATCGGACTCTTGCAGGGGTTAGTTTCGAAATATAAACGAATATGGGACGGTCGTACCTTAGCAGTAGTATCGTTATAGGTGCGACACATTCCAATTGCTTGATAGTTGTTTGCCGTTTATAATACCGAGCTTGTATGATCCTTTTCCAACATTTTTGAGAACCTGATACGGTCCTTCCTAGTTCGGTCCTAGTTTTCCTTCGTTTGGATTTCAGGTATTGAGGGTGACTTTCCTTAGCACTAAGTCCCCAAGTTTAAAATGGCGAAGCTTGGTTATTCGATTGTAGTATCTTTGGATTTGCTGCTTTTGGGCGGCCAATTGGATGAGAGCAACTTCTCGTTTTTCATCCGATAATTCAAGGCTAGTGTCCATAGCCTTGTTATTTGACTCTTCTGTAGTATATCGAAACCTGGCACTGGGTTTCCCGACTTTGACTGGAATCAAGGCTTTGGCGCCGTATACTAAGGAGAACGAGGTTGCCCCCGTACTGGATTTTGATGTTGTTCGATATGCCCAAAGAACTTCGGGTAGGATTTCTCTCCATTTTCCCTTAGCGTCGTTCAGCCTTTTCTTCAGGTTTTGAATGATAGTTTTGTTCGTTGATTCGGCATGTCCGTTCCCACTGGGGTGATACGGTGTTGATAATATCCTTTTTATTTTGTGGTCTTCGAGGAATTTCATCACTTTGCTACCAACAAACTATTTCCCATTGTCATACACTATTTCAGCATGTATCCCGAATCGACATGCGATATGATCCCAGATAAAGTCTATAACCTCTTTTTCTCTTACTTTCACGAACGCCTGTGCTTCAACCCATTTAGAGAAATAGTCAGTCATAAATAAAATGAACTTAGCTTTACCTGGGACCGATGGTAGAGGACCGACGATATCCATTCCCCATTTCATGAATGGCTATGGGGATAGGACTGAGTGAAACTGCTCACCGGGCTGATGGATCATTAGAGCAAACCTCTGACATTTGTCTCATTTTCGAACAAACACCTTCGCATCTTTGTCCATATCGATCCAATAGTACCCTGCCCTAATTATTTTTCGGACTAATGAATCGGCACCGGAGTGACTTCCACAAGTGCCCTCGTGCACCTCACGTAGGACGTAGTTGGTGTCTCCTGGACCTAAGCAAACTGCCAACAGTCCATCGAATTTCCTTTGGTATAATGTTCCATCTGTAGTCAATTTGAATCGAGTAGCTTTGGTTCATAGGGCCCTCGAATATTTAGGGTCCGATGGGAGCTTTCCATTCTTTAAGTATTCAATATACTTATTCCTCCAATCCCAGGTTAAGCTTGTAGAATTTATCTCGGCATGACCTTCTTCGATCACGGATATCGAGAGTTGAACGACAGTCCCCGAGCTTATCTCGCCTTCCTCGACCGATGATCCCAAATTTGCAAGTGCATCGACCTCACTGTTTTGTTCTCGTGGAACATGCTGTAAAGTCCATTCTCTAAAATAGTGCAAAGTGACCTGCAATTTGTCCAAATATCTTTGCATTCTCTCTTCTCGAACATCGAAGGTTTTGTTTACTTGATTTGCCACTAGTAAAGAGTCACATTTTGCTTCAATGACTTCCGCTCCCAAGCTTTTAGCTAGTTCGAGACCTGCAATCATGGCCTCATACTCGACCTCGTTGTTAGTCAACCTAGTAGTTTTGATAGATTGCGTAATGGTGTTACCCGTGGGCGGATTTACAATGATGCCTAGCCCGGACCCTTTTACGTTCGAAGCCCCATCCGTAAAAAAGGTCCATACCCCCGATGATGTACCCGATTTCAATAAGAGTTCTTTTTTAACTTCGGGTACGAGGGTCGGCGTGAAATCGGCCACGAAGTCTGCTAAAAGTTTAGACTTGATGGCCGTACGGGGTTGATATTCGATATTGTACCCACTGAGTTCGACGGACCATTTGGCCAATCGGCCTGATAGTTCGGGCTTGTGCAAAACATTACGAAGTGGGTAAGTGTTCAGTACGCATATGGGGTGATATTGAAAGTATGGTCTTAACTTTCTAGAGGCGCTTATCAGTGCAAGTACTAATTTTTCTAAGTGTGGATATCTAGTCTCTTCTTCTCCTAAGGTTCGACTTACATAATAAATAGGAAATTGCGTACCTTGATCTTCTCGAACTAGTACACCACTTACCGCGATTTTCGATACTGCCAAGTACAAGCAAAGTTTTTTGTATGTTTTGGAGTATGAAGCAGTGGTGGGCTCGATAGATATTGCTTTAACTCCTCTAATGCCTGTTGACATTCCGGGGTCCAAGCAAAATCGTTCTTCTTTTTGAGTAGAGAGAAACATTTGTGGCTCCGATCTGACGACCTTGAAATGAATCAGCCTAAGGCAGCAATCCGCCCCGTTAGCCTCTGCACGGCTTTTACACGGTCCACGATGGCGATGTCTTCGATGGCCTTGATTTTATCAGGGTTAATCTCAATCCCCCGATTTGATACCATGAAGCCGAGGAACTTGCCCGAACCGATGCCGAAAGCACATTTCTCGGGGTTGAGCTTCATGTTGTATTTTCTTAAAATCTTGAATATTTCCTGCAAATGCGTCAAATGGTCCTCTGCGCGCAGGGACTTAACTAGCATGTCATCAAGATAAACTTCCATTGATTTACCTCTTTGTTCCTTGAACATTTTATTTACTAGGCATTGGTAAGTAGCTCCTGCATTTTTTAGCCTGAAGGGCATCACATTATAACAGTATGTTGCATACCTGGTGACAAATGAAGTTATTTCCTAGTCTTTCGGGTTCATTTGGATTTGATTATATGCGGAATAAGCATCGAGAAAAGTAAGAACCTCGTGGCCGGCCATGGTATCGATCAGTTAGGCAGTGGAAAAGAATCTTTGGGGCATGCCTTGTTTAAATCCTTATAATCTACACACATTCTAAGTTTGTTCCCTTTTTTAGGGACTACAACTACATTGGCTAGCCATTCGGGATATTTTACCTTCCGAATGGACCTTATTTTGAGAAGTTAGTTACCTCGTCCTTTATGAATACGTGTTTTACCTCGCATTGGGGTCTTCTCTTTTGCTTAACCGGTTTAAACTTAGGGTTCAGGCTTAGCCGATACATCGTTATATTCGGTGGGATCCCTGTTATATCTAAATGGGACCAAGCAAAATAGTCTATGTTATCGATAAGAAATTGAATAAGCCTTTTCCTGAGTTCGGGGGTTAATCTCGTTCCCAAGTATACATTTCGTTTGGGCAAATGCTCCATTAGTACGACTTGCTCCAATTCTTCAATCGTTGATTGGGTAGCGTCAGAATCATTGGGAACCATGAAGGATCTAAGGATCCTTAGATCATCATCTACCTCGATCTTTTGATTTTCTGGTTGGGTTGAAGCTGACGTCTGTGATTGCTATTTGGCATCTTGTTCCCCTTTTGCGTTCGATCCCTTTGTTGACGAGGGTGAGGATATCGGAATTGATTCTTCGACAGCAAACATTTCTCTCGCGGCCGGTTATTCTCCGTACACTGTTTTGACTCCCCCCAATGTTAGGAATTTAAGAACCTGGTGTAGGGTCGAAGGTACAACTCTCATGTTGTGGATCCATGTTCTTCCAAAAAGGGCGTTGTACCTCATGTCGCCTTCGATTACGTGGAACTTCATTTCCTGGATGGTCCCGACCTTGTTTATCGGCAGAATTATCTCACCTTTGGTGGTTTCACATGCCATATTGAATCCGTTTAGAACCAGGGGTGCGGGTACGACCTGGTCTCGTAGACCGAGCTATTCTATAACCTTCGATCTAATGATGTTGGTCGAGCTACCTGGATCAATTAACACACGCTTAACTTTAGTTTTATTCATAAGTACGGATTCATTCCATTTGAAAATGAGACATTAACTCCCTTAACATCTCGTTATCCCTTTGTCTTACTTTAAACAAGTCCAACTTCCTGGTCTCGGCTTTTATGGCCCCGACGTGTGCTTTTACGAAGGAATCCGCAAGCATAGCAAAAGAATCGATAGACTTAGATGGCAAATTATGATACCATATCATTGCTCCCTTTGACAGGGTTTCACCGAATTTCTTCAGTAATACGGATTCGATCTCATCATCCTCTAAATCGTTCCCTTTGATGGCATATATGTATGAGGTGACATGTTCGTTGGGGTCGGTAGTTCCGTTATATTTTGGAAACTCAGGCATGCAGAACTTCTTTGGAATCGGTTTAGGAGCCGCGCTTGGGAGGAAAGGCTTTTGTATGAATTTTTTGGAATCTAAGCACTTTAATATTGGTGGTGCCCCCGGGATCTGATCAACCCTGGAGTTGTATGTTTCTACCTTTTTGTCATTTGCTTCGATCCTCCTTTCTCCCGATTCTATTAGCTTGGTCAGGTCTTCGCACATCTTAGCAATTTTGGGATTAGTCCTCGACTCCTGCTCATTTGATTTCACTATAGCTGGTTCCATTGTATGGGCGATTTCTCGAAGTTGACTGGGCTCCGGTCTACTCGGTACTTGGGTTTGACTCTGCAACTGAGCTATTGCTGCCTGTTGAGCTTGCAATATTTTGAAAATCATATACAAGCTGATGCCATTTTGCTCTACGTTATGGATATCTCGAGCTGCAGACCGAGTGTGCCTCAATGGCCACATACGAATTGATGTCTATCGGCACTTCGATTCGAGCTCCAACGGCGTTGACAAGTGATCTTTCGGTACTGGGTGTCAAGTTGTTGTTCTCATCTTGAAGACCAGCTTCATTGTCGATAGGTAAGGCCATTTGATTGATAGTTGGTCGTTGCTAATCCGAAATCCAAGATATTAAGCGCAAAACAGTGTGTTTTTGCAGATTCGTATCAAATAACCACTGTTATCCTTAGCCCCATGATGGGCGCCAAACTGTTTACCCAAAAAACGGATAGAGTTAAATTTGTACGTAGTTCTAAGGATATGTGATATAGCTCAATACAAATCGTAAGGATAAATAGAAATATCAAATATGGATTGCAAAGAATGCAAAATAAACAAGGTTGGAAAGAAGATGATTTTTAGGACTAAGCAAGATGAATCAATTTATGAAGCTTAAAAGAATAATTCTTGAATGTAGGAGAATATGGTGCTTGAATTACAATGTAAGCAAAGAACTACCCTTTACAAAAATGTAACCATCCTCTTTATAGTGGATGATCATACTTTTAGATATAATTAAAAATACATAGTGGGAGACCCATGATAAATTAATTTTTCCATAATTCATGCGAGGATTCTCTCCTATAGTGGGATTGCAATGGCTCTTGTCTATGAGCTCGATATCGACTCGAGTTTTCGGTCTTGACTCGAGCTCTAGATCTTGACTAGAGCTTGATTCTGACTCGGATTTCTGTATTGATTCGGGGTCAGTGTTGGTCGGTCTCTGAATTATAAGTTCGATAACTTTACTTTGCATCATAGTTTGACTTGGATTCGAGCTTGATAATAACATCGAGCCTGATAATAACATCGAGCTCGACATTGATCGGTCCTTCGGGCTCGAAACTTGGTGACCTGATTTCGAAACTCAACCTAATACTATGAAGACGCTTCTCCGATCCAATATATTACCATTTAAACTAGTTCGTACGAAGTACTAACCGATTTTTACCGTATAGACTTCTACTATGTCTTGGAGCTGATTTGGCTATATTTTTCATGTGTCAACTATCAAACGATCACGTGCTAAGTTTATTTTTTACTAATACATCATTATCAATGATTGAGACTCAAACCCTAGGCACGGCCCACGCGCCGGGTTCAGACACGATCACTGATTCTGGCCAGTTTTAATCGCCGGCAAGTGGGCACGCGTCAAGATATCAAACGAAAAAGCCAGAATAGCAATTATTGGTGAGACCACTGGAGTTGTTGGAGCCCACAGATTTATTTATATTCATGTCTCTTTCTTTTTATAATAATGGTGGGTCCTCTGAGTCCACATTTTGTAAGGGTAGTGATTTCTGGTGTTATTGAACTTCATTTTGTTTGTAGTTTCGTACAACGATGCATTTGCAGAGTTGAAATGTTTTCATAAATATTGTATTCTAGCTCTAAAAATTGAGAATTTTTATTGTTTTAAAAAATAATTTGGCGCAAATTTTAATTAATTGAATAAATAAATGTTTAAATAATAAAAATGTCTCTTGTTAACAGGGTGGTTGTGCTACTGAAATTGCATATCAGTTTTTTAATGAGAATCTACTTTTTTATATTTCTTTCAATAAAGAACTTTTCAATGATTATATTCTTTCTGGAAAAGGAAGAAATCTATTTTTATGATGTTGCAGGCTTTCTGAAGTGCTTTGAACTGATGATTCTCCACAACGAAGGAAGATAAAGAAAAAGGTAAAGCAAAAGAACTTTAGAATATGAATTTGATTTCTTCTTTCATATTATAAGTCAAATTTACTCTTTTTTGTCCCACTGTACACCTCATTTTCATTAAAATTCACTTATAAATTAAAAACATTATATGCAACTACATATCATAAAATGAATCAATCCATACACTCCCCTTATGATTTTATCTAAATTAAGATTATAACAGTTCCAATTTTCGTCTTTGAAAAAATGTGTCATTTACTACTTTACAAAATTAACTTGCTTCGGATTAATGTGTGAAACGGTTGTTGTTTTGTTCCCCAACATAACGGTTGTTATTTAATACATTTACAAATTAGCATACAACTCCAATCGTAAATACATACTCGTGCGAGATATTTATACCTAATTAAATAATTAACCTTAAGAATCTACAAATTAAAATGAAAATATATATTACTTAATTATGATTAAGTATTAAAAACTGCATATATAGAATATACATATATCTTACCTTCATTGATTTAGTATAAATATCTTGCTTCAAGATTGGCAATTAAACCATCACAAGCTAGGTGGATGCTTCTCTTTGCAAATATGCCATCAAACAGCATAAAGCTTCATAAGCAAGGAAATAATATGGTCAATAGCATTTCTTTAATAGGGTACTTGTGAGGCTTCCCAGAAAAAAAAAAAGTGAATTTTACTCCTATTATACACACACATATATATGTTTATCTTAAAAAACGGATAACAATTAAATTTATATATCGTTTTAAGTATATGCGGATTAATTCAATACAAATGATAAAAAACGTTAAATTAAACAGATAAATGACGTAATAAATTGTCAAACCAATTAAGAAGAATGACCCCGGACTCAATAACAGCTTAATAAAATGCTTGCCTTCGATCCCGGGCTCGCACTAATGAAGAACTGATAAACAAAAGTAAGAACTTTGAATTACAGAGAAAATAAGAGTATATTACCTTGATATGCGTGTTACAACGTGTATAATGAATAATCGGACTCCCCTTTATATAGTAGGGTAGTTTTACCCTAAGTACAATTTTATAATAGGTAAAAAAATTCCGTTTTGCTAATCACTGATTTTCTGCCGATACGTGCCGAGATTCATGCCGTGATATCCGGCTGGGCACGGATATCACGACCCTTTGCTAGTCGTGCTCGATTATCTGGTAATGCTCTCCGATGTTTTGGGATTCGAATCGGACCTGGGGGGACGTGGCCCGGATTCTTCCGAGGGTAGGTGTTTTGCCCGGACCCCTACTCGAGGGGCTCCTTGCCCCGATTCTGGTTCCTTACGGTCATGTCTTTGCTTCGTTTACTTCATCGAGAACCGAGGTATCCAACGGGTTCGGTTTCACCCTTATACAGATAGTCCCCTCGTTTCTCGGAGAGTAAGTTTGCTGAAACAACGAGAAACGGCATATGCACTTCGATTCCTTCTTCAATACGCCGTGACAGAAACGACAAAGAATCTGAAACGTCCCGTCAGTTATGTTGTTATGATTTCAAATAGGCGTCAGCCATCGGCAGGTCATCCCTGAATGCGAAACGGCTCAAAACCTATATAAATACTTTCCTCATTTGTTCATTGTTTACCTTTTGGCCAAACTTCTACCTTCGAGTTTTCAGGATATCACTACCATTCTTCACACTCTAATATTTTTATCTCCGTTCTTCAAGACTTCTCACTAAGTTGCAAGTTTTTACCTAATTTTTACCCAAATCAACGCACTTGACTTTTCATCTTTCAACCTTTCTTCATACTTTTCAAGCTCTTTCAAGATAACAATGGCTAAAACTTCCAAATTTATTCCCCAACAAGTTGCTTCTTCTTTTTCTTCGCAACCGACCGCTAAAATCGAGGAGACCACTCCCGATGTGGTCGTCCTTGAGAGGTCCGCTCCTGGCGCGGCTACTGATGAACCGACTGCTGAGCCTCCTTTGAAAATGTTCGCCCCCGGGGGTTGTTCGATTGCCGATGACTTTAAGGTTGAGAAGCCTTCGTCGGTGTAGGGCCGGGGTGAAGGAGTGTCAAGATATATATGATCCATTACCGAAGACGTCCTCCCCCCGGTCCGAGAGGACTACAACTGGGCGGGTAAGGAAGTAGTCGTCCCCGGGCCTGCGGACGCCATTACTACCCATATGGAGGGGTATCTAAGTGTTTACACTTATCCCTTTGCATTGGGCCCGGTGGACTCGGTTATCTTAGATTTATGTACGAAGTATGCCTCGGTCAAATCCACCCGTCGCAGTGGAGGATCGTGATCCTCCTTCATTTTTTCATGAACAAGACCGAATCCTATCGGTTCACCATCAATCACCTACTCCACCTATAAAGTCCCCGAATCTTCCGAGGGGGAGTAATAAAGCTCACACGCCGGGCCAGCAAAGTCCCATTCTCGAGCATCGATGAGGATCGGGATTGGGGCTGGCAGGGATGTTTCATTCGGGTGAATTAATATCAAAGACTTGGTTCCCTCCGAAAGCATGTCATTCCCTAAGTAGTGGAACGCATCTCGTAAGTACGGTTTCCCTTTGAATGCCATTTTACCTTCATTTCCTCTTTTCTCACTGGTATTTGTGGTGGTGCAGCCATCGCTCAAGTTCCAAACGCTATCCCTCGGCGTAAGGAGTGGATCGAGGGCATTTGTTCACAGATGCCTTATTCCGAGCGCACATGGCGCAAAATCTCGAGGGGCCGCTGGGAGGCCCGTTCTCACAGTAAGACCCTTCCTCGAATAGGTAATATCTGGCTCTCCCATTCGCATCGTACTTACCCTCTTTTCTTTATACTTCCTTTTGCATGTTTGCCTAAGACCATTGAGCTTAGGCCTTTAGTAGGGGATGAGGATCTGTCCATTGACCCCTCAGCTGTGGGGAAGCTCGGAGCTGTAGTAGGAGAAAAATAAGAAAAGGAAGGCTCCGGGCTCCCCGAGCTCAGAGAAGAAGAAGCCAAAGAAAAGGTTGGCCCGTAAGCCAAAGGAAAGTTCTAGCTCTCGAGCACCCGACTTGGACACGCTTTTTCGGCTCAGAGATGAACCCGTAGAAGATGATTTTTTCGTGTCCCATGGGCCGACTTCCCTCGAGGAGCAAGTAGCCGGTAAAGAGGAGATTTATGAGGTTGATCTCCCTCAGACCCAGGAGGTCGATGAGGAGACTGGGGCCAAGACTTCCCGGGATGCTGGCCAGGCCCCGAAGGAGGCACCCAGTGTAATAGATATTTCAGGGTCTCCTTCTAATATCGAGTCCATGCTCGAGGAGGACCGAGCGATTAAGGAGCATGCCTAGTAAGGGACACATACAAGCTTCTTAGCGAGAAGCAGAAGGGGGTTGCCAAGAACCTTTAAGGCGAGCTAGATATGGCTCAGAGGGAGCATGCTGACTTGGTGGAAAAGGTAAAAGTTTTCAAAGTTAGAAATGAAGGTCTGGTCGCAGAGGCTAACAAAAATACTTCGCAGGTTCAACAGAAGATCGACTAGATCGACCAACTCCGCAAGGAGATGGATGAGATCCAAGTGATGGCTGACGGGTGGAAAAACAAAATGGACCTGCTGGTCTCGGAGAAGGAGACTGCCCAGGTTAAGCTGTCTTCGGTTGAAGTTCAGCTTCGAGTGGCAAAAGAGAAGGCCTCTAAGCGAGCCCAGCTGAATGAGGAACTCCGAGCTTAACTGAACTCGGCCCTGGCAGAGCGGGATGACCTTGTCAGTGAATGTGAAGCTATAAAGGCTCAGATGCGCACAACCTCCGCCGATGCTGAAGAGATAGTGGCCCAGTATAGGGCCGATGTCGAGGCATCCGAGGCCCGCCTAAAAGCCACTGTTGAGTATGTGAAGCTATTGTCTCGAAGGGAGACCCTTGAAGAGATCTATGCCCGGGGCTTTGACCTATCTACCGAGATCGAGGAGGCAAAAAAACTTGAGGTCGAGGCCAAGAAGCTAGCTGATACCGAAGGTGAAGAGGGATCTGAGGTCTCTGAAGAATCCGAAGGCCCCGACGATGCTAGTGATGGGTTGGGTTCCAGTGAAGACCAGGTGGAGATGCCTTAGGAATTTCTGTTTTTGTTTTTGTATCTTGTACATTTATTTTGTTGAGGCTATTTTCATTGGCCTTTGTAAAGATATTCCAGAATGTATATAAAGTCTTTTTCCCTTTCAGCAATTTTCAAGTCTATTGTCTTTAGAATCCTTTCATAATTGCAAAGATTTCAAATGTCGTAGCACAGAATCAAATGTTGCAATAAGTCATTTTTAGAGGTCCGAATAAGATCTGTCCTCGGTGAAATCTTTGCTCAAAACTTATGGAGGCTCGAGGTGACCGAAAGCTCTCCCCAAGATGCTTGTTTAAATATTTTAAGACTATATATTTGCCGATGGTAACCTTTGAACATTTTTGGGATTTTTTTTGAAGGCCTTATATTTCGATAACGGACTTCAGACATCTCCGAATTATTTTTAGGGTGGTCGTAGCCTCTAAAGTTCATGCACTATCTAATAGGCTTTGGACATCCGGATTTCAAAAACTCGAGCCATCCGAGTTTGTCTTGGACGATAGTTCCCGAGTGGGGGCGACCCTTTGGGTTCAGACCGAAGTAGCCGTATCCTTTTATGTTTAGGCACTGCCTAATAGGATTTGTACCTCCAGGTTTCGATAACCCGAGTCGTCCGAGTTTGTCTTGGACGACAATCCCCGAGTGGGGGTATTCTTTTGGATCCAGATAGAGGCGGCCCTTGAGCTCGATATTCTTAAGAAACAAAATGTAATACTCTTAAGGAACAAAATATGTATTAGCAAGGTAGAAGCTTTCTTTCATTCATGTACGTAATATACATGATTGTAAGCGTGTAAAAGCTTCGTATTATGGCTTAGGCAGTCTACGCAGGCACGGTTCATTTGACCGTTTGGACCTTACAATAAATCCTCTCCACCAAGCCTAGATTGTTCAAGCACAAAGTTTCCTTCCTTGCTAGAAATCTTAACCCCAGGGTGATGGCCCCCAGTATTCGAGGACGATCTTCGAGAGGGCTTGGATATTGTTGATGTGACTATCGACTCTAATTCAAAACCGGTCTTCTACTATAAGTTAGCACGATACACTATTGCCTCGTTAAAAACCTTACCGAAAAACCCATTTTGGACAAAACCGGTTTAAGGAAAAAAGAGTGCAACACGTGCTTTCAGGCCTAACAACTACATCATCCTTTGGTTGTTGCCTGCATGTGTTAGTATAATTCGTAATATATATATATAAAAGGAATGAATGAGGTCGTACCTTAGCAGTAGTATCGTTTTAAATGGCTTACATTCCAGTTGTTCAGTAGTTGTGCGTTAACCTGCTTCGAGTTTATATAAACCTTTACTGGCAATCCCGATAATTTGATATGGACCTTCCCAATTTGGTCCCAGCTTCCCTTTGCTCGTGTTCCGCGTGTTCAGTGTCACCTTTCTTAACACCAAGTCCCCGATATTGAAGTGTCGAAGGTTATCTCTCCAGTTGTAATACCTTTCGATCTGCTGTTTCTGGGCGGCCAACCGGACGAGGTCAACCTCGCGCCTCTCATCCAATAGTTCGAGGCTCGTGCTCATGGTCTCATTGTTTGACTCTTCGGTCGCATATTAGAACCTAAGACTCGGTTCTCTTACTTTGACTGGTATTAGTGCTTCGGCACCGTAAACCAACAAAAATGGGGTGGCCCCGTTACTAGACTTTGAAGTCGTATGGTATGCCCACAGGACTTCGGGCAAAATTTTCTTCCATTTTCCTTTGGTATTGGTCAACCTTTTCTTAAGATTTTGGAGTATAGTCTTGTTTGTAGACTCTGCTTGCCCGTTCCCACTAGGGTGATATGGTGTTGTCAAGATCCTTTTGATCTTATGGTCCTCGAAATATTTACTTACCTTTCTGCCGATGAATTGCTTCTCGTTATCATATACTATCTTGGCCGGTAATACCAAACCGACATATGATGTGGTCCCAAATGAAGTTGATGACTTCTTTTTCCCGAACCTTCTCGAACGCTTGAGCTTCAACCCATTTAGATAAATAGCCAGCCATAAATAGTATAAATTGAGCCTTACCGAGTGCCCATGGTAGGGGACCGACGATGTCCATTCCCCATTCATGAGCGGCCATGGTGACAGGACCGGGTGTAGCAACTCCCCGGGTTAGTGGATCATTGGTGCGTGCCTCTGATAGCCGTCGCATTTTTGCACAAATTCCTTCGCATCTTTCTCCATGTCGGTCCAGTAATAGTCGGCCCTGATTATCTTACGAACTAACGATTCTAACCCTGAATGGTTCCCGTAGGTGCCTTCGTGAACTTCCCTCAAAACATATTCAGTGTCTCCCGATCATAAATATATGGAGAGTGGGCCATCAAACGTTCTTCTGAACAGGGTATTATCTTCCGATAGGCTAAACCTGGCCGCCTTCGCGCAGAGCTCTCGATTATTTGGGATCTGAGGAAAGTTTCTCTATCTTCAGGTAATCTATATACTTGTTTCTCCAGTCCCAAGTTAAACTTGTCGAGTTTATCTCATCATGGCCTTCTTCCACTACTGATTTCATGAGTTGTACGCCCATCCCCAAACTGAATTCGTTGTTGTCAACCTACCACCCCAAGTTAGCCAGAGCATCGACTTCACTATTTTGATCCTAGGGCACGTGTTGTAGGGTCCATTCCTTTAATCGATGTAGCGTTACCTGTAGTTTATCCAAGTATTTTCGCATTCATTCTTCTTTCATTTCGAATGTCCCATTGACTTGATTTACTACAAGGAGGGAATTGCATTTAGCTTCGATCACTTCGGCCCCCAGGCTTTTAGCCAATTCGAGACCTCCAATAATGGCCTCATACTCGGCCTCATTGTTAGTCAATTTCACAGTTCTAATAGATTGCCTAACTACGTTGCCCGTGGTCGGCTTCAACACGATGCCGAGTCCGGACCCTTTTGCGTTCGAGGCACCATCCGTAAAGAGGGTCCAGACCCACGAGGAGGTCCGTAAGGTTAGCAACAATTCCTTTTCGACTTCGGATATTATGGCCGATGTGAAGTTGACCACGAAGTCTACCAAAATTTGAGATTTGATGGCGGTCCAGGGTCGATATTCGATATCGTACCCTATAATTTCAATGTCCCATTTGGCCAACCGTCCCGAGAGCTCGAGTTTGTGCATTATGTTCCTCAATGGGTAAGTAGTTACGAAACATATGGGATGGCATTGAAAATATGGACTTAACTTGCTGGAGGCACTCAGCAAAGTGAGCGCCAATTTCTCTAGGTGAGGATACCTCGTTTCGGCCTCGTCTAGAGTCCTGCTAATATAATATATAGGAAATTGCTACATTCTTCTTCCCGGTCTAAGACTCCACTTACCGCTATCTCGGATACTACTAAGTATAGATACAACTGCTCGTCTGCCTTAAGTGTATGAAGCAAATGTGGACTCGAAAGGTACCTTTTGAGTTCTTCCAAAGCTTTCTGGCACTCCGGGGTCCACGAGAAATTATTCTTCTTCTCCAATAACGAGAAGAACCGATGGCTCTTATCAGAGGACCTTGAAATGAACCGACCCAGGGTGGCTATGCACCCGGTTAGCCTTTGAACAGCCTTGACATGTTCTACCAGGGTGATGTCCTCTATAGCTTTGATCTTGTCGGGATTGATCTCGATCCCCCGGTTGGACACCATGAATCTGAGAAACTTCCCGGATTCGACCACGAATGTGCATTTCTCCGGGTTTAGCTTTATATTATATTTCTTCAGTATGTTGAAGGCTTCCCGCAAATGTTCCAAATGTTCCTCTGCTCACAGGGACTTAACTAACATGTCTTCAATGTAAACCTACATTGATTTTCCTATTTTCTCTTCGAACATCCGATTTACTAGGCGTTGGTAAGTGGCACCGGCATTTATAGTCGAAATGGCATTACGTTATAACAATAGGTGCTGTATTTAGTCAAACTCTTGGGGTCAAATCAAAGCTGAACTTCTCCACGAGTCTTCATCCCCATTTCAGTTAGGGTAGATGACCTGAAGGATCAATACGTTATTGGAGGAGTACCGCTCCGCGGGGCACTTTGTGAGTGATGAAAGAAGTCTTTTCTTGGTTGCCCAGGTCCATTCTGATCTGGTTGTACCTGGAATAGGTGTCGAGAAAGCCGAGTATCTCATGGCTGGTCGTCGCATCGATCATGTGATCGATCTTAGGCAAAGGAAAAGAGTCCTTAGGCATGCCTTGTTCAAGTTTTTGTAATCTATACACATTCTTAATTTATTTCCCTTTTTAGGCACTACTACTACGTTTGTTAACCAATCCGGGTACTTAACTTCTCGAATGGAACCTATTTTAAGGAGTTTGGATACATCGTCTTTGATGAATGCATGCTTGACTTTAGATTGAGTCCTCCTCTTCTGTTTAACCGGGTGGAATTTCTGATCCAAGCTCAGCTTGTGAGTAGTTATTTCTGGCAGGATCCATGTCATATCAAGATGGGACTAATCGAAACAATCTATGTTAGCTATAAGGAATTCAATGAGGTTTTTTCTAAGCTCGGGAGTTAGCCCCGTGCCCAGGTATACCTTCCGATCAGGCAAGTGCTCAACCGGTACGACTTGCTCTAGCTCCTCAACCGTTGACTTGGTGGCATCGGGATCGTCAGGGGCTATGAATGACCTAGGGACTCCGTAATCATCATCCTCGCCTGTCTCCTGCTTCTCTAGTTTGGTCGAGGCCAGTGTCGGTGATTGCTATTTGGTTTCTTTCCTTGCAACCTTACTCGGATCCTTTGGTGTCGAGAGTGAGGATATCAGGATCACATCTTCGACTGCAAACATTTCTTTTGCGGCCGGCTGTTCTCCGTAAACAGTCTTGATCACTGCCGATGTGGGGAATTTCAATGCATGACGTAGTGTTGAGGGTACTGCCCTCATGTTATGAATCCATGGCCTTCCGAATAGAGCATTATATCTCATATCTTCTTCGATCATGTAGAACTTTATTTCCTGAACAGTTTCGGCGGTGTTCACCGGCAGGGTTATCTCCTCTTTAGTAGTCTCTCATGCCATGTTAAATCCATTTAAAACTCGGACTGCAGGAACTATTTTGTCTTGTAGACCCATCTGTTCCACCACCCTCGATTTGTTGATATTGGCCGAGCTACCTAGATCAATTAACACACGCTTAACTCGAGATTTATTTATGAGTACGGATATTACCAGTGCATCATTATGTGTTTGCACGATGCCTTCAATGTCCTCATCGTTGAAAGATACGGTTCCCTCCGGTACATAATCTCGAGTCCATTTTCCCTTATAATGGACACCTTAGTGCGCTTTAACATTGGCCCTTGGGGGATGTCAACTCCACCAATAATCATGTTAATGATGTGCTGAGGTTCCTCTTGCCTGATCTTCTTGTTGGAGTCACTATTCCTCAAGTGATATTTGGCTCGATCACTCAAACATTCTCGGAGGTGTCCGTTATTGAATAACTGGGCTACTTCTTCTCTCAATTGTCGGCTGTCTTCGGTTCTGTGGCCGTGAGTGCCATGATACTTACACATTAGGTTGGGGTCCCTTCGGTCCCTCCTTAGACCCGATGGGTCTGTCGAAATCGATATTGCTCATTAGTCCCCGGTTATTATGAGCTCAATCACTTCTTCTTTCACTCCTCACAGGGTTGCGTCCGGACCCATTACCCTTTCGATCTCCATTGTATGGTTTATACCGATCTCTGTTCAATCTTGGTTTATAATCGACGACTCTTTGGATTTGTCACTAATTTTGACAGGATAAATGGATCCGGAAGGGGCCCGAGTTGATCATCTTCGACCCTAATTTTTGATTGGTACCTGTTATGGATGTCGGCCCAAGTTACCACTGTGTACTCTATCAAATTTTGTTTCAACTGCTGCAAAGCCAATGAGCATTGGGGGTTGAGTCCTTGGGTGAATGCCAGAACGGCCCAATCGCTGCGACCGGAGGCAGATCCATCTGTTCCATTTGAAACCTCGACACGAATTCCTTGAGCATTTCGTTATCTCTTTGCTTTACTTTGAAAAGGTCTGACTTCCTGGTCTCGACCTTGATGGCACCAGCGTGCGCTTTTACAAAGGCATCTGCAAGCATAACAAACAAGTCAATAGAATTAGGGGGTAAATTGTGATACCATATCATAGCTCATTTTGATAAGGTCTCTCTCAACTTTTGCAGCAGAACGAATTCGATATCGTCATCTTCCAAATCATTTCCCTTGATGGCGCACTGTAGGAGGTCACATGTTCATTTGGATCAGTTGTTCCATTATACTTCGAAATTTAGGGCAGACGAAACTACTTTGGGATTGGCTTCGGAGCTGCACTCAGAGGGAAAGGCTTTTGGACAAATTTCTTAGAATCCAAGCCCTTCAGTATCGGTGGTGCTCCTAGGATTTGATCGACCCTGGAGTTATAGGTCTTCACTTTTATGTCGTTGGCTTCAGTTTTCTTTTCTCTCGATTTCACCCATTTTGTCAGGTCCTCAAGCATCTTTATTATCTCGGGGTTGGCCCCGGGTTCAGCTTCACCCAGCCTTTCTGTGACCGGTTCATTTCTGCGAGCGTTTTCCCGGGATGGTTCGGGCTCAACTCTGCTGGGGACGCAGCTTTGGTTTTGCAACTGGGCTATCGTTGCCTGCTGAGCCTATAACATTTTGAAGATCACCCGCAATCTGATCCCATCACCTTCGCCGTTGTGTGTACTCCGGGCTATCGACCGGGCTCCTCTGCGAATGCTGTTTTCAGGGTCAGTAGGCAAGTTCTCTTCAATAGCCACGTGTGAGTTAGCATCGATTGGATTCGCGACTGGGACTCCGTTAGGGTCAACAAGGGGCACCTCGTTGCTGGGCACCACGTTGTTGTTCTCGCCATGGTGGCCGGACTCATCATCAACGTTCAAATGGGCATATTGGGAGTTTGATATTTTTAATTTGACATGGAATTAAAAGATCAAAGAACAAGTGTAAAATAGAGTGTGCTATGGAAATTTGTATCAAATCAACTATTATCCTTAGCCCCACGGTGGATGCCAAATTATTTAGCCTAAAAAACGGATAACAATTGAATTTATATGTGGTTTTAAGGATATGCGGTTTAATTCAATACAAATGATAAAAAGCGTTAAATTAAACAGATAAAGGACGTAATAAATTGTCAAACCAATTAAGAGGAATGACCCCGGACTCAATAACAGCTTAATAAAATGCTTGCCTTCGATTCCGGGCTCGCACTAATGAAGAATTGATGAACAAAAGTAAGAACTTTGAATAACATAGAAAATAAGAGTATATTGCCTTGATATGCATGTTACAACGTGTCTAATGAATAGTCAGACTCCCCTTTATATAGTAGGGGAGTTTTACCCTAAGTACAATTCTATAAAAGGTAAAAATCTTCCGTTTTCCTAATCACTGATTTTCTGCCGATATGTGCCGAGATTCACGCCGTGACATCCGGCTGGGCAGAGAAATCACGGCCCTTTACTAGTCGTGCTCGATTATCTGGTAACACTATCCGAAGTTTTGGGATTCGAATCGAACCTGGGGGACGTGACCCTGATTCATCCGAGGGCAGGTGTTTTGCCCGGACCCCGACTTGAGGGACACCTTGCCCCGATTCCGATTCGTTACGGTCATGTCTCTGTATCGTTTACTTCATCGAAAACCGAGGTATCCAACGGGCTAGGTTTCACCCGTATATATATATATATATATCTTGCTATGCGATGTGTTTCCTTAGATTGTAATCACATACAATTAACTGATTTTATAACCACTATAGACATTCATGTATTGGTAAAAAAATAGACTTAATACATGGCTCATTCAACTGTTGAGATGTGGCAAGAGTGCACAGTCGGCTAGAGCAAAGCAGATCAAGAAGTCAAAAAGTAAACTTCGAGTCCTGTGAGCCGGGGAAAAATAAAAACTTTTAGAAAGAACATGCTTTGAGTTCCGGATATGCGACTAACTGCCCGGGAAGCTTGCAAGTGTACAGAAGGTTTATGATTAACCTGATAGGAAGATAAGAAATCAACGAATTCTGAATTTTGGGGATTCATTATTAACTTGGATATTACAAGAACCAACATTGATTCATTAGTTACTCTTGAATCGAATGCACAAAAAAGAGCGAAATAAATATTCATAACGGCAGCATGATTCACAAAAATAAATACTCAAATCAAGACCTATTAATATTAAGAATATCATAACTTTTACGGACTATCTAAATCATCAGACAAATACTCATCTTATCATCGTTCTTCGTAATTTGTTCTTTATTTATTTACAAGTCTTATTCAGTCAGGCTTTGGTCAATTTGTCCTAGTGATCAAATTGTTCAAGAATTACTGAATAACAATTATGTTTTACTTTATTTCTCTATTTTATTCGTTATTTATTTCGATTACTTCACATTTTTAGATTGAATTACTTGTTTGACGCCTGTGATAATTAAATTTAATTAATTTAATCTAATAAGCAAATTTTAGGTTAAATAATTTGATACTCATCGCGAGGCGCATGCAATTTCGCTATTTATCCAATAACTCTAACAATTCTTATTAATCTTTGTTGCTAGATTGAATTCTTATCATGGCCGGAGAATCTCCAAACAACACAATCGATAACAATCGAGTTGGTAACAATTCTACTGCATGAAATGAAAATAATGGAGTACAAGTATCTCAACAATCTCCAGAGAATTCACCTCCGAATCGCACATGGGAAGCATCCCCTCAAAAGGGGACAACAAGAATATCTGGGACCTCGGAGTTTACAGAATTTGTGAATGCACATAACACCTTAAGCCATAAAAGTAACGAAGCTATAGCAAGTCTGGCGGCGATTGTGAGCGTTATCACGCCAACTTTACCAAAAGTCGGCCCTACCACTGCCTGTTGGGTAGAATAAACACATAAATATGCGCGATCGATAAATAATAATAAAGTGACGAGAAAGTACTGTTCACGAGGATTTATGATTAACTATCGTCCAATCTAGACTACTTATAAATTAAATGCTCAAGCAGTTATAAAGATGATGATTGTGATTTCTACTACCAAAAATTACTACGAAATTAAGAAAGAGCAAGAATTCAAGGATACAAAGCAAGCAAACAAACACTTAGGGGAAATACAATGAGATTAGAATATTCCGAGGGTATGCGATTAATGTCTCTCCTATTGCGTTCTTCCAGTTGATTTAATTACATGATTTATCTAATTTGTTGGTTAACAGAGTTTATTATGTTCACGAAGTTCCTTCGACGCTTCGCTCGCCTATTCAAGCCAATCAAATACTATACATCTATAGAATCAGAATTAATAAGAATGCATGTATATTTCTTGCAAAAATAACCAAGCAAGGTAACTAGAATATGTCTATCCTAATCACAAATCTATTCTCCGATGCCCAGATTCAAAACTTACTCTATTCAACCTTATATGCAATCTATAGTTCCCACTTTCGAGTTCAATTATAAATACATAGATAGTATTTTAAAGTTAGTTACGCAGTAAAATAATTGAGCGCAAGATTGAATAAACAAATTAATATGATAGCTCAAGAAAAATAATCAATTGTCAAATAACAATAGTCAAATAAAACCCCATCACCCTAGAATAATGAGGTATCATAAAAACAATCAAAATATTATTTTTAAACATAAAGGCTATGAATACTAGATGAAGTATGGAAGAATAAATGAAATCCGTGCTCTGCTCATGTTTCTAAGCCTTTGCTACCTTTAAAGAGGATATTTATCGGCTAGGGTCGGAGTTTTCAAGTCTAAAATCTAGTAGAAAACTTTTAATGCGCGGACTGGGAAATGGTCCAGGCCCCAGAGCTCGTGAGGCCTGGACTGGGGCGAGCTGGGAACCTTGCGGCGTGAGGGTTGTCGCAAGGTATTCCTCGCCAGGAGCCAGGCGTCGCCTGGCCTGGTGCCTGGTTCTTGGCATTCTCCGATTTTTGCCTTTTTGTGCTCTTTTTGTATATTTCGACATCCTTGTGTTCAACCTTCAGTCGTTTATCTTCCAACGATATTACACATAAAAATAACTCAACTAAGATCAAACGCCGTACATATTAACATTGAAACACCAAAATGTAAGGCAAGTAATACACTAAAAATATACATTTATAGCCAAATATCACTACCCCACACTTAAACGCTGCTCGTCCTTGAGTCAACCATCAATGTACATTATCCTTGAGCACTATATGTTTAACACAATCGAAGTACACTACATCAATGACTACGGTTGATAGCAACAATTAAACTGTAGCATACGTCCCTTTCACTCATGCCAAACTTCACAAATATTCAAACAAAGATAACATGCTTATAATAATCCTTGCCTAAAAGACCGACTCAATATCAGAATGCACTCATGTCATAAACACCCAATATCATAGAGAAGTCTAATAATGTTATCTATCTCCATGAAAATATGTGCCCTCACAACAAAATCAAAGAGAATAAATAGAATCCACACATCTGATTTTCATGATCAAATATAGTTTAAGGACTCATATATATCAAAGAAGTCTCTCATACTCACAGATAAGTCACATGCATGGAAAAGGTACCATAGACATGCCCATTATGTAAAATTCTACTAATGTAGGCTCGCTCGATCTAAAATCAATTAAGACTTTTTAATGGTTGTAATGTGGGCTACGGGATGGGTAGGATATATTTAGGAATAGTAGCTAACCCTCAAAATCACTTTAACACATCACATACTTCAAGCACATTTTTCTTTAATCCCAACTTCAATTTCACTTACTCAGCTATACTACAAACAATATCACCTAAAAAAAGTTCCTTCTTTCTTTAAGCACTACTTTAACTCACACTCACTAGCAAGGACATGATGTATTATTCATTATCTACACGTTTGTTTTTTATATTTCTCGCTAGTGATGTATCTCTTACAGTACAAGTGCACCTTTCTTTCTTTCATTGGTTCTACTCAAAAGCCACCCAAGTTCCCTCCTTACTTCTTCTAGTGTTCATTTATCATTAAAGTGCTTCAAGAGGCAAAAATATCAAAATAATGTCAATTAAGAATAAAAAAGGGTATTTGCTTGTAATGTGAGTTCCAAATAACAGTCCATAGGCTCAAAAGGTCTAACTAAGTATAATTTTATTTGTGATAAGCGTTAAGCTTAAAAGGATCAAAGAAAGCCTAAAATTATTTTTCAAACCGAGCATCACCTAAATTTTGCCTAAACTCACATGCCGGACAAGTTCTAAACGCAATTACAATGACATGGATTATGCAAAAATCTCACCACACATGGCACAGACTCACTAAGGACGGTCCATTCCGACTCCCAAATTAATGCAAGTATTCACAAAGTCACAAGATATTAAGCATTAAGTACGAAGTGAACATAAGTCAAAGGAACATGACATAAGCGTCACAAAACATGCTATCAAACTAAACACGTCATCATGGATAATTTTAAAATATAGGGAAGATACTACACATTCCACTGCCTAAATATGCTACTATCAAACAAGTCAAAGGCGCCTAGGATCATCATTCTTCCTCCTTTCATTAAATAAGTCCTAATCTACTCTAAAAAAGTAAAAACTACTACCCGGTTCAAACTACATCCCATGAAAAAGAGACGAGGTACAAAAATAAAATCACGGGAGATTATTTCTACCTAAGAAACATTAAAAGATATGTTTTTGGACTTTTCTATTTTTCAATTTTTTTTTATATTTTTGGTTAGAATTTAATCCCTCAAGAAAGATGTCTAGGAGATCCATCATCAGGAAAAGTCTAAATTTTTCAACTTTTTTTGATTCTCTATATTTTTTATTTCTTTTCTAATTAAACTAAAAATACTACACTGTGTTGTTTTCTTCATATTTTTATCTAATTAATCAATGTCAAAATAGGAAACAAAAGATACTAATATATTAATGTACAAAATACAAAGGAGTTTTCACCCCACACTTAAATCATGCAGTGTCCTCAATACATATAAAAATAATTAAAATCAAGAAGGGTGATAAGAAAACTCCCTAGTCACTCGTCGTCATTCACGTCATCAGCTCAACATGGGGTCCTAACGAGCCCACACTTAAAATCTTAGCACAAGGTCCTTCAATTAAATCAAGGTTACTTAGACTTTGCCTTGCACTATTTAAGAACGTTAATAGCTTCATGTCAATTAGTTCACATGTGAGCACAATGTATGCACTACACTTTTAACAATATACCTATGGTGAGCCACCTGACACTTACAATTTTATGTTAATTAAGCTCACAAGCTACTAGTGTATCAATCCATGAGACTCGGGCTCCTATTGGGCAAAAGTTGCCTTTGAGGTATTTTAGCGAATATGTGACGCGCACTAGTTGTGTGTAAGCTCTTGTATGGGTCAGGGGTTTCCTCACCCCCTAAACCGGCTTGGGATTGAGTGTAAACACTCATGTAATCCATAATCACATTCCTCTGGGGTTCATGGAGGTGTGTGTGCTTGTGTGGGAGGGGGTGAAACAAATAAAAGAAGAAGAGAAGAGAAGTACTCACCTGGGCGCTGTGAGGCCTGGGGCTAGGATGCTCGTGCGATTGGCCAGGCGACACCATGAGTGGGGCAAACAATGAGGATTGTGCGACGTGGGGGTTGGGGTGCGTGGGAAAAGGGCGGGGGGAGGCTGGGTGTGAGGTGGACTGTGCCTGGCCTCGCGAGGATGGTCGATTTCTATCACGTTTTTACATTCCTTTCCGAATTCTTACCTCCCGACCTTGCTTCCGATCACATTTTTCAATTGGATTGCACCTGTACCTATTCAAACAACAATAGTCAACCCATTAGTATCCCAAAATAAACAATAAAAATGCAACTAAGCTAATTTATCCTATGAATTGGGTTGCCTCCCAACAAGAGCCTTAGTTAACATCATGGCATGACGTTTACAACATCACCATTGGTTGCCTCCCATGAAGTGCCCCACTCGTACTAGAACATCTTCAATAATTCCTTTAGGAACTACTAATGACCTATCTGCTAGCTGTAAAGTTATCATAGTAGTCCTATTTGCTCCCAATTCGAGATGCTTGAACACTGATAGTGGCATCAAATTAATACTTGTCCCTAAATCACATATGGCTCTACCAACTCGTGTTTTCTAATCGCCAAAGGAATCATCATTCGATTTTTGCAGCCTTTGAGAAAACGGCGGTTGTGGCCTTACCTCTATCTCTTGCATGTGCTCATAATATTTCATCTCAGCTCCTACCACCGATTTATGTATCAATCTTTCAAGAACTTCTTTATTCACATACTTTTTAGGTGGCACCTCCTCCAATACTTTCCCACTTCTTAGATTAATTGCTTGCATTTATTTAATGGGATTCTTCTTGGTATCACTTGGGAGTGGTCCAGTAAGTCTAACATTCTAAGTAGAGGTGACTTGCCTCTCCAAATTTTTGAAATCTGTCCAGAGTTGTTGATTGTTAAGATGGAGTTGTTGATTATCAAGAAAGAGCTTCCTTAACAACTCATTCGTAGTATCCTCTACCTATTGAGGTGGCGCCTCTGGTACGTTGAAATTTCCTTGAGGTCTATACTGTTCTAATTACCTCCCCCCCTCCCCCCGAGAAGTTGGGATGGTTTCTCCAATTTGGATTGTAACTGTTCACATACTGAGTATTTTGGTACCATGCCCCAAACCTGAGGAACGCAACCGACGCTCAACCGAGTGAACCTGACCGAGCAAGCCTGTTAGATTTCCTTCTACCCAAACTCATCCACGAATGGAGATAATACATGTTTTCATTAATTAAATAAAAAGGTGTTCATGTCTACAATACCAATTCATTACCAATAGTTTCATCATTTTTAAAGTCTCAAATGAACAAGCAATACAACCACAACATAACATATTTTGACTTTCCCAGCACCAATACACAACCCACACTATATCTACAGAGTCTCTATAGATAAAGAAGAGTACAATGATAATGCCGACAACAAGGCCCTGGCTATACCTCAAACAGAATATACAAAGTACAAAAGATACATGACCCCGAGATGAGGTGGGGCTCACCAAGTCAGCTGGGAAGAAGGTGTACTGCTATCACTAATCAATATCTCCTGCTGTGGAACCGCCTGCATCCATTTAAAGTTGAAGCATCCCCGGGAAAAGGGACGTTAGTATCGTCGAATAGCACTAGTATGTACAACTAAACACCCTCTCAATAGAATAAATAATACAAACAAAAATATCATAATATCAATGAAAGCCTTAATCAACATCAAACCTCAATTTAGGATCAAGACATTGTTTAAATTAATTTTCATATCTCACATTAGGAGATTTTTAATATCGATATTCCATTGTTCACAATACAATTATTCACAATACCAATACCACCGCACTCTTAGCACGGAATCTGATCATGACCCGATTGGCTAGGCTATCTCATTAGAGACATCAACCGCAATTACTTTTAGTATCAGTACCACCGTCTTTAACACGGAGTCCGATCACGACCCGATCAGCTAGGCTATCCATTAGGGACATCGACCACAATCACAATTTCAATTACAAGTTCCAGCACAATCACCACGATGTGTACGGTATGATATCCGATCATGACCCGATCGGCTAGGCTGTCTTATTCGAGATATCAACCTTTTTGTATCAATCATCGCATTTCATATTACTTTCACATCTTTTCATTTTATTGGCACTAATGGCCATAATTATAAGATCATTCTTGGCACGTTGACCGTATTTAGTATTTTATGCTTACCTTTTCACTTTCAAACATCAACGTCATCATTGCCAACAACAACAATTAAATTCAAGGTGTGTAGTACACCTATGAGCAATTAAGAGTCTAAGGCACATAGAGATATTTCATAAAATTTGGCATAATAGCCTTCATTTGAACTTGACTTGAAGTCAAAACATTATTAATGCACATCCCATATTTTAACACATCCTCAATTGATAACATAACATAGATAAATTATTTGGGATACTTGCGAACATATGTCTTTCAACCCTATCTTGCTCGGAATAGCCAATTTTATAATGAACCACTCGGGACTTACGCAATTTACATGAATATTATGGGATTCAATTCTAAGAGAAGAGTTTAGCCAACATACCTCATTTGAGCTTACTTAAACTCTAAAATATTTCTAAATTCTTAGCAACTTCAATCTATTATAGAAATATAACAAATTGAATCAAAATTAGGAAGATGCTCATGGTTCTAGCTCATTTGAGCATTATATCAAACACTAGGTGTGCATTAAGGTTTCAAAGTCCTTTTATGAAGGATTCCATCATCCGACAACCCAATCTTTACCATTTTTAGCTCAACATCTTCCTACACCCTTTGATAACACATGCATGTAAAATAAATAACTCTCATGCCCAAACATTTTCTTGCTAATTACCCATTTCTAGATAAATTCTAAATTGAGGGTTAGTGTGTAGAATCTTACCTCTAGGATGAATGCCTTGTGGGATTTCCTTGTTAATCTTCCAAGATTTGAGCAAGAATTGAAGAATCAATTATTGAGGAACACCTTCTCACTCTAGGGCACTCTCTCTCACTCTAAATATCATATTTTGGCTTAAAAATGGCCCAAAGCGTGTATTTAACGAAGTAGAGTCGGGTTTTAAAAACCCAAAAATAAAGCTGCGGAACAAGGTCTGCGATTGCATAATCGATATGCGGACCGCATGTCGGTCGCATAATTGGTGTCCAGAACCGAAAAAAATCTGTTTGTTTCTGTGGTCACTATGCGGTCCGCAGACCTGTTCTGCGGTCGCATAATGAACCGCAAAACAGTTATGCGGTCGCATAATCGACCGCAAAATTGCATCCAAACTGACCCTCTCCTGCCTCACTTATGCGGCCATTTTGCGGCCCGTAGAGTGATTCTGTGGTCGCATAATGGACCGCAGAAATGCATTTCGCTGCCAAAATATTGCCTTTACTTTCCGGTGCATTTTTCAATCCAAACACGTAAGCCTAGTCCAGCACCACGAAACATAATTTTTTTCCTTTGAAAAATTTTACGGGGCCTTACATCTGGTTCATCGGACCCCCACCGTGCTGCCCACATAATAAATGGATTCAGGATTTAATGGACAATGTGTCACGACCCCAGTTTCTCTTCGTAGGATATCGTGATGGCACCTAGTCTCTACGACTAGGTAAGCCTAACAATAAAGAAAACTGAACATATATGAATTAACAAATTACGGAAAAATAACTGAACAATCGATGAAAACCTTCTGAAAACCGAGTCTCACACTACACACCCCAAAACCGGTGGAACCGAGCCATAAGCTCTACAGAGTATAACAAGAGTAACAACTACATTACTATATAAAAGTAAATACAGCAATAAATGAGGATAAAGGAAGGTGACTCCGAGGCCTGCGAACGCCAAGCAGGCATACCTTGAAGTTTGTGATAAAACAGCTAGCAAGAATCTTTATATACCAGCATGAGTAGACGTACCTGGATCTGCACAAAAAGATGTGCAGAAGTATAGTATGAGTACACCATAACGGTACCGACAAGTGTCAAGCCTAAATGGAATACGCTGTTCATGAGGTACATAAATGCTGCTTGGGCATTGGTAAGCCCAAATGACATCACAAGGAACTCGTAGTGACCATACCGAGTCCTAATGCACTCTTCGGAATATCCGGATCCCGAATCTTCAACTGATGATAACCTGACCGTAAATCAATCTTGGGAAACACTATGGCACCCTGTAGCTGGTCAAATAGGTCATCAATACATGGCAATGGATACCTGTTCTTCACTGTAAACCTGTTTAACTGACGATAATCAATACGCATGCGCATAGATCCATCATTCTTTTTCACAAACAAGACCGGAGCACCCTACGGTGACACACTAGGCCAAATGAATCCCTTATCAAGTAACTCCTGTAACTTCTTATTTAACTCCTTCAGATCTGCTGGGGCCATATGATATGGTGGAGTAAAAATGGGTTGAGTTCCCGGCAACAAGTCAATACCGAAATAGATATCTCTGTCGGGCAGCATGCCCGGAAGATTTTGCTGGAAATACATCTGGAAAGTCTCTCACTATGGGAACTGACTCAACGGTAGGAGTATCAACACTGACATCCCGAACAAAGGCTAGATAAGCATTACACCCCTTCTCAACCATCCCCTGCGGCTTTAGAAATGATATAACCCTACTAGGAACATAATCTAATGCATCCCTCCACTCTAACCGTGGCAAACCTGGCATAACCATCATCACAGTCTTGGCGTGATAATCAAGAATAGCATGATAGGGCGACAACCAGTCCATGCCCAAGATAACATCAAAGTCCACCATACTAAGTGGCAACATATCAACTCTGGCCTCACAACCACCAATAACAACTAGACACGACCGATACGCACAGTCCACAATAATAGAATCTCCCACAGGTATAGACACATAAACAGAAGAACTCAAGGAATCACGGGATATACCTAAATATGGAGCAATGTAAGATGATACATAGGAATAAGTGGAGAATGGATCAAATAAGACCGATGCATCTCTACGACATGACAAACCATGACAATACCTATGATAACCGAATCGGATGCAACCGCCTCCGTACTATTAGGAAGAGCATAAGATCTGGCCTGGCCTCCCCCTCTAGGGTGGCCTCTACCTGCTCGACCTCCACCTCTAGCTGGTTGAGTGGGTGGAGCAGCAACTTGGGCAGCAATCATGGCCTAAGAAGTCTGTAGACCTGACTGAATCCGTGGAGCTTGAGTAGTCTGGGAAGGTGCACCCCTACTGAGTCTGGGGTAGTCTATGACCATGTGGCGGGTATCACCACACTCAAAACAAGCTCTCGATAGATGTGGCGGCTGGGACTGGTTCGGGCTTGGTTGGATGGATTGATCGCTAAAGGCACCCCGCGCAGGAGGTGCACTAGAAAAGGCTGAGCAAAGTGTGCAACCTGGGACCTCGATACAACCAGAGCACCACTAGAAGCAGGAAGTGTTGAATGAACTGGGCGGCTCACATATCCCCTACCATGTTGGGCTGAAACTCTAGCGTGACCACCACTAAATCCCCATATGACATGAGGCCGCTTGGCCTCCCTATCCTCTCTATCATGATCTTGCATACCCTCCAACCCCCGTGCAATCTCAACCACCTGTTGATACAAAGTGTCTGATTCCGACTCCCTGTCCATGTTGTATTTAATACTCTGGTTGAGCCCCTCAATGAATCGACGGAAGCGCTCCATGACTGTGCTAACCAAGGATGGTGCATGCCTGGACAAATCACTGAATCAGACAACATACTCTGACACTGACATAGTACCCTGGCGCAGCCGCTCAAACTCCGCGCACCAAGCATCTCGAAGGGTCTGAGGAACAAACTTTCTTAAGAAAAACTCTAAAAACCGATCTCGGGTAAGTGAAGTTGCCTCAGCTGGGCTACCCACGTCGTACATCCGCCACCACTGATATGCCACTCCCTTCAACTGGAACGTAGTAAAGGCAACCCCACTCGTCTCCACAATGCCTATAGTGCGGAGAATGCGGTGACACTCAAGAAGCCTATGCGCATCCTCTGAAGCCAAACCACTAAAAGTAGAAGGGTGGTACTTCTTGAACCTCTCGATCCTGAGCTCCTCCTCCTCAGATGGTGATGCCCTAACCACGGGCTAAATTAGAGCAACTGGATGTACCAGTATAACCTCTAGGACCTGATCAATTTGGACTCGCGACTTTGGGGTACGGGTCGCGGGGGTCTGTGCTCCCCCTCAGCCTAAGATGTGGTTGGTGCAAATGGGATTAACCCCGCCTGAGCTAAGGTGCTGAACATTCTCATGAATTGTGTGAGGGTCTCATAAAGTGGTGGGGTAGCAATAGGCGCCTCGGGTGTCTGACCCCTTACTGTAGCTACTCGTGGCTCCTCTGTCGCAGCTCGGGCAAGTGCTCTAGCTGTACCCAGTGCCCGTCCTCAACCTCTGCCCCGGCCCCGCCCTCTCGCGGCTCTAGTAGGGGGCGCGGATGTCTGATCGTCAGATCCTGCGATGCGTGTCCTCACCATCTTTGAGAGAATAGAAAGTCAAAGATTGAGTTTTCTAAATCAACCAATTCGCACGATAAGGAATCACAGAAGTGATGTTTTTCTTATAGTTCCATAGCCTCTCAAAGATAAGTATGGACATCTCCGTACCGATTCGCAAGACTCCACTAAACTTACTTAAGACTCGTAACACGTATAAACCTAATGCTCTGATACCAACTTATCACAACCCCAATTTCCCTCTGTAGGATGTCATGTGTCACATAGTCTCTATGACTAGGTAAGCTTAATAATAATGAAAACTAAACAAATATGAATTAACAAATTACAAAACAATAACTGAACAATAGATGAAAACCTTCCGAAAATCGAGTCACATACTACACACCCCAAAACCGGTGGAACCGAGTCATAAGCTCTATAGAGTATAACAAGAGTAACTACTACATCACTATCTGAAAGTAAATACAACAGTAAGTGAGGATAAAGGAAGGTGACTCCGAGGCATGCGGATGCCGAGCAAGCATACCCTGAAGTCTCCGATAAAATAACTAGCAGGAATCTCTATCTACTGGTACCCAACAAGTGTCAAGCCTAACCTCAGTAGAGTAGTGACGAGGCCAGGTCAATACACCTATTAGGATATAAAATAGACGGTATAAAATGAAATACAGATATTAAATGGGAGTAAGAAAGAAACTAATACAAGAACAAGATAATAGCATGATCTAATACAGGAAAATCAACAGTAGAAATAGCATGAAAGAAGCAACTAAGTGATACAAAGATCATGTATGGACTACAACTACTAGAATGATAATGATTGGAGCAACATGAAATATTCCTTCCACGATACTTTGCAACATGAAATAACAGCAAGAAACACAATGAGGTACCGCCTCATATATAATGAAATAAAACCGAGGTACCTCCTCGTATAATCAAGAATAACAACCGAGGTACAACCTCATATTCACATTTTCTCAATTTAAATCACAATCCTTATCTATGCCGCCGTGTGAGCCTTACATTTGAAAATAGTTTTCTCAAAATAGCTACAAGCAATTTAGCCCACCTTATCACGCTGCATGGCTTTACGTAGTCCTCCTACAAGAAACACGCACATCTGTCCCACCTTATACCACCGCATGCACATCAACCCAAGCCTTATACCGCCACATGAACATCAATATCATATCACAACAAGAACTCGCACCACAAGTGCCCACATAGCACAACTTTCCAACAACAACAATATCAATGTTTCCACAACAATAGCCCATGACTTCACCACAACATATACAAGAATATCAACAAAAATAATGGATGGAAAATGCTCAATAGGATAGATGTTTCAACAATAACCAACATCACCTCAACGTATTAATAACTTCACAACCTCAACACCAAATAACTCAACAATGAGAAAACAATGTGTAACCATAATATTAGATAAGACTAACTCACAATAAAGGAAATATTCTTCAACAATGAGTATCAAATAACAGAATTCAACAAATAAAGGGGCAACATGAATAATTAATTCAATAATGATTGTCGCGCCTCATTTTCTCACGAAAGCAGGTCTTGACGTGTGACAACTCTTTTAAATGGATAAAAGAGAAGATCTGCCACCTAACGATTTTTAAGATGCGTTAGGGCACCTATTTGAAAATAACTTTGTTTGACTAGTCTGTGTCACCAAAGATCGGGTAAGGGCTCAAGTTGCCTCAAAGAGAAAGTGTTAGGCACTTTTTGAGATCCACAACTGTGGATCCCGGCCGAACGTTAAAACTATGTGGATTATATAGTTAGGCTAGGTGACTTCTATTATTTGATCGGGTAAGGGCTCAAATTACTTCAAAGAGAAGGTGTTAGGCACTCTTCGAGGTCCATAACTGTGGGTCCCGGCCGACCTTTAAAACTATGTGAATTATGTAGTCAGGCTAGTGATCAGACAAACAAAGAAAATATAAAGTCGAAGAGTCTTTATCATAACACATGGAAATTGGTACCAATCCTTAATGATTACAAGGGTGCAAACACATTGGTCCACATAAATGGCAAGTATATAAAGGAAAAAGGGGGGGGGGGGGTCCTAAGTTTTTTAGCCTAAAGGATCACCTCGTGCAACATAAATAATACTTCGCAACTCCTTTTAGGTTGGGGTTGCTCATATTATTCAGCGGGAACAGACTATTATCTCCTGCTACCCGATTACTATGTTGAAGTTGTTTACTTAAAAGCGTTCTAATTTAGTTCTAAGTCGTACCCTATGCGTGCACAACCCGTTCTATGCCCATGGTCCAGGAGGTTTTGGACATCTATTTGGGTGGTTCTAGCCCTACTTAGGTTCCTCATAAAATAATAAAACTAATTGTGCATTCAAATCAAATAGGACCGCACATAATAGCAAAAGCATGGCTCATGTTAGCCTCCATACATAAGCAAAGAAGCACGTAGACTAATTGGTAGATTGTACAGTAGATAATTTCAGAATTGAGGCATATTATAGTCGTGTGTCCTAAATGATTCTGTTTTAGCAATGTACAAGCAATATATTCACATATTAATGGCATTAAAACTAAGAATGATCTCTATATAGTTTGCGCAATGAGGAAGTGAAACGATCCCAGAATCATAAATTATCACCGTTGATTTTATGGGCGAGCTTATTAGGCAGGTGACAGTGTCCTAGAGGCAGGATATCTAAGAGTTGATGATTGAAAGCTTTTTATCCCTATAGGCATGCTATCTAAGTGAAGTAGTACAAACGATATGGAGCAGTCGGTTGATTATTAATCCTATAGGCATGGTATCTAGATGAGCAATACACTAAAATAATTGAATCGATTAATAGATTGATTATTTTGAAGTCCTATAGGCATGGTACCAAGGTAAGTAAAATGTTGCATTGTTTTGCCCTATAGACATGCTATCTAAGAGTGCACAGTAGTGGAAACAGGTGCCGCAAACACTTGAAATAGCATGTTTTGGCATGCTAAAAGATGTGTGTGCACGTGACTTCTATAGGCATGCTTTCTACACATGAAATAAAAAGCATGAAAAGTAAATAGAGAACAGATCAAATAGATCCTATAGGCATGCTTTCTACCCCTTTATGTGAGAATTAAAGTACCCTACCCCTTTTTACTAATTTCCCCATCTACTTTGATTGTAAATTATTACAAGACTAAAATAATGAATACAAGTGCAAATTTTGCATATTGAAAGACTACAGGCCAAATAAACAGAGTAGGCCCAAATGAGAAATAACCCAGTAACACCTGGGCCTCCAACAAGCTTCACCTTTCACACAAACAATAGACCCAGAACCCAGCACATCTCAAGCGTGAGAGTGTATCAATTACACACCCAGGGCCACACACGGACTCGTATAGGCTTAGAAGGGAGAAACCATGTATGGTATAACCAATTGACAATCCTAAAGTCTATTAGCAGTGACTATCATTCTTAGGAGCTAAGGGGACGAGATTGGTCAAATAAGAGGGCTTGAACATACCAATTAGGTAGACAACTTTGACATAACAAGTTTGACATAGAAGAACTAAAACCATGTTGGGCAATCATTCAATAAAGGAAAGGGTGTAGCATGCTAAACACAGTTACACATTAAGAGGGCTTAAGAAGCAAGTCTATTGAGTGAATAGGATAAACACACACACATGCTGAATTTTCAAGAAATTAAGGTAACACAAGATATTAAGCAAAATTGGCTAGAAAAGACTTTAAACAAGTGAGCCTTATTCAAAATAATTATAGTTAGAGGTATATGCAATTTCACGTGAAGGTTTCTAATATTGGAGCCTGGCATGACCATTGGTAGTATAACAACAAACTAGTAGCATGGTCTATAACAAACCATAACAGTGTCCTAACTCATCACTTAAGGGGAATAGGACAGGCAAGCATAATCAATCGTACCAATTACATAGACAGAAGGAAAACTAACGTAGAAATTTGCCCTATAAGCCATTCAAAAGATACAAGATTAACAAACCATACAAACCATAGAATTCAAATGGCATGGAAACATGTTTTAGCTAATCAATACAGCCTCAGAGATCTATCATGTTGGGCAAAAGGAACTTAACANTCTAGAACACAAACATAGAAATACAGGACAAGGTAGGGAACACACATTAGTCTAGAAGCACCTAAGCAAGCTGGAATCCATTCCGATAATGAAAGCATATTACATGTACTGAAGCCTACTGAATGCAACTAATAAAGAACATGGAAATGCAGGGGATTGTTAAATCAATATAGTGGAAATAAAGAATACAGTATCAGGGATCCATAAATAGCAAGAAAATTGAATCATGCTTACAAAGTTTAAACAACATTAGCACATAAAACACACATGTCGTAGACAAACAGAAAGGAAAATACTTAAAATTGTAAGAGTCAAGGACACTAACCAGTAGTAAAGTTAAACGAGCAAAAGAGTGAGGATTGTAAAATATTGGTAATGATTCAGTAGCAGCAATTGAAAGAGAACCCCAAATTCCCGATACCTCAGAGTTCACAAGAGCCTCGAGAAGGGCTCCGAGCAGTGCTTGCACCGGAGGAGGTCGTTTAAATAGTATTAGGGCCTTGGCTTTCAGCCGGCCAAGAATTCAACAATTTCAAAAAATATTCAAGTGTATCAGAAGAAGTGAATGAGTGAGTGAAGAGAATAGTGAGAGTAATATCCGTAAAAATTGAGTCCCCTAAAAGGGGAATCGAGAAGGGTTTATATAGTAGCCAAAATCGACATCCAAACAAGGAAACATAATAAATCAAACATAAATAAGGAAATAGAAGCATACAAAATCATTCAGAATCAATTTAAGAGAAAATCAAGTAAACCCTATTTCAAAACGAAAGCACCAATGGTCGAAAAGCTCACTACATCAGACCATGTAGTCTGGTAGTGAGTGTATATAGACGATATAACATCTAAATCTCAAAGGTTGAAGGCGGTGGCACCCGATTTGGGGATTGGTACTTGCTAAAATTGAGGCAAGTACTACGTAACTCCATAGTCTTGTAAGAAACGATGAGATGATCCATAAAAGGTAAGAGAATCATAAGAAGAATCCATGATTGATTCGGATTTAGAAAGAGATTTGAATGAGGCGGCTAGGGTTTGAGAGAGAGAGGATTTTAGGGTGGCGGTCTCATGGAAATGGGGTTATGGTTTCTGGGTTAGGTTAATTAAAGAGGGGGAATAAACGAGGGCTCAACGGCCAAGATACAAAAAATGAACGGGGTGAGTCATGAATATGGGTACCGACCGTTTTGTTTATTAAAGGGATCGTTTGGCTTGGGTTGGGGGCTATTGGGTTATGAATTTGGGCCAAATGTGGTCCAAAAATTACTTGAAACTAGGCCATAGTTTAAATACACAAAATGTATCAAAAACTAATTTATAAAAGTAATTAATAAATAATAAAATACATTACTTATGCAATAAAATGATTGAGAATAATAAAAAAATATAAAATGCTAGTTTGGCATAAATAATGTAATAAAACACAATTATACATGAATATAGGCTATTATTGCAAAAATTACATAAATAACTAAAATACAGATGTAATTATATGAAATGAGGTAAAATATTTTAAAACATGCATGTGGTGTAAATAGCAAATTTGGATGATTAAGTCATCACAAATAATTTAAAGGGACAATTAAATAAAAATTTAAGTAATTTAAATTCAAGAAAAGTAATTTTAAAGCTCTAAAAAGCATGAAACATTTGTAAAATATTTGTATAAATCTTGTAAATTAAGTAATGATGCAAGAATTAGATCTTTAAAAATACATATACTATTTAGGAAAATATGAGGGTAAAATTGGGTATCAACAACTGCCCCTCTTTACCCGGGAATGATGAAAGAGTTGTCAAGTAAAGAAAAATGATGAGCAATTTTGGCCGAATTGAGTGGGGAATGGTGTGATTTGAAAATAATGGAGGTCGAACCCTGGTTCATGAGTTGCTTACATATCCCTGGTGTTACGGGAATCAAGCCGTGTGTAGTTCTAGATCCAACGACGAACGAAACCGATGAAGTTGTTATAAGAATGGTCGTATGTTTCGAAAAGGTTCTTTTGGGTAGGATATTAAGTCGAGTCATGAATGCGAATTTGAAACGTTATGAGTGTATGCGGCGGATATTCGAACGGTCTTAGAAAAACTAATCAATTACGGATCGTGGGTTACGTTTGAAGTAGTCAAAGGATGTGAACATTGTGAACGGAAACCAGGACGAAGATTACTCCCGTTTGTAGAACGATTACCTCCCGAATTTCCTGCAAAACTTAAAACACGGTGCATGCAAATATATATGGGTTATTGCAAAAATTTAAACATGATGCAAATTCCTTTTGGACCATGAAGGTTGTCTTTGGACGATGAAGATGATGTCCTTAGACCATGATGTCCTGAGCCATGAAGCATATGATAAGGGATTCGCAGGCCATGAAATGGTGTCCTTAGGCCATAAGGATGGTGCCTCTAGACTATGACGCCTTTGAATAATGATGTGCAGTTTCGAGAGATCCTCAGGCCATGGAATGGTGTCTTCAGGCTATGAGGATGGTGCCTTTGGACTATGACGCTTTTGGACAATGTGGCGATGTTTCAACCCATGAGATTGCAAATATATGCTCGTTTGGTAGAGGAAACATGTGATGCTTAGTTATATGAGGGGACGATACAAGACAAGGCTTAGTCTTGTATGAGACGAGGGCAGTGCTTAGCCCCATGTGAAGAGCGGAGACAAGGCTTAGTCTTATGGAAAGAGAGGCAATGTTTAGCCTTATGCAATAGCGGGGGAAGTGTTTAGCCTCATGAAAGGGATGGAGACAGTGCTTAGTCTCATGCAAGGAAAACCAATGTTTAGCCTTATGCAATGGTGAGGGCAATGTTTAGCCTATGCAAAGGGTGGAGATAGTGCTTAGTCTCATGCAAGGAAAGACAATGTTTAGCCTTAAGCAATGGTGAGGGCAGTGTTTAGCCCTATGCAAAGAATGGAGACATCGCTTAGTCTCATGCGAGGACCCTTGTGCAATGGTGGTGGAAGTGTTTAGCCCCATGCAATGGTGGAGACAATGCTTAGTCTCATGTAAGGAATAGTGACAGTGCTCAGTCTCTAGCAAGGAAAGACAATGTTTAGCCTTATGCAATAATGGAGGCAATGCTTAGCCTTACGCAAGGAGTGGAGGTAGTGTTTGGTATCATGTAAGAAAGGCAATGCTTAGCCTTATGCAATAATGGAGACAGTGCTTAGTATTACGCAATAAGAGCAATGCATAGCTGCGATAGAGTAAAGTAATTCTTAGCTTGATGTGTTTGCGTTTGGCAACTTTGTCGTTATGAAGATAGTGATTTTGCTGTATGTATATATATATATTTGCGAATATTCCTGTTGTGTTCATTGTGCCAGTATTCAAAGAAATATTGTGAGTTTTTGCGAGGGATGGTTGGTTCGTGCTCTTGATTCCCTGCTTCGCCTTCATTCCTATCTTGGGGTCCTGCTTGAGTCACCCTGGATAACATTTGGCTGCCGTAGAAACAAAACTTTCGAAAAGCATGTATGCATTTGATAAAATTATTTGCAAAAAGTGTAGTTGTTTGAAATAAATGATAATGCATAAGATCAAATAATTTAGATGAACCGTTGACTGCGACACATTTAGAGACATTGCAACCTCTTTGCTTTAGAATTTTGAGGGTGCCCCAGTTTAAATGCGTATTCCTAACAATACATTCCTTGGTTGTTACACACATGATGAAATCGAACAAACTCGATATCTTGCCCCAGTTTCTGATCATGGGGAAATGAAGCTTTTATTAGGATGTGACCGAACCCACGGGGCTGCCTACGTATCCCTTCTTAAACGGGAATCAGGTCAAGAATAATTCATAGTAGCTCTGGACTGTGTATGAATTGATAGGTTTCGGCCAAATCGCTTCGTCTATTTCTGCAAGTATAAGTGCTCCTCCTGTTAATACCCGATGAACCATGTAGGGACCTTGCCAGTTGGGTGAGAACTTCCCCTTGGCTTCATCATGATGTGGGAAAATTCGCTTTAGCTCCAATTGCCCCGGTGTGAATTGCCTTGGCCTGACCATTTTGTTGAAAGCTCTTGCCATTATGTTCTGGTAGAGTTGACCGTGACATACCGCATTCATTATTTTTCCATCAATGAGAGCTAGTTGTTCATACCGGCTTCGTACCCAATCCGCATCTCTAAGCTCAACTTCTTGTATGATTCTTAAGGAAGGAATTTCCACTTTGGTGGGAATAATGACTTCATTACCATAAACCAGTAGTTAGGGAGTTGCCCCAGTTGATATGCGAACTGTGGCACGATATCCAAGTAAAGAAAATGGAAGCTTCTCGTGCCATTGTTCGTAATTGTTCACCATTTTCCTCAATATCTTCTTAATGTTCTTGTTGGCGGCTTCTACGGCTTCGTTCATTTGTGGCCTGTATGCTGTGGAGTTCTTATGCTTGATCTTGAATGTTTCACACATGGCTTTCATCAAATTGCTATTGAGATTGGCGATATTGTCGGTAATGATTGACTGAATCGATGTCCTCATGTTGCATTGTTTCATTACATATCACAGTCGTAGGTTCATCGGGATAAGTAATAGTAATGCTGAAAAGAAAAAATATATAAATAATAATAAATACGAAAGCAGTAATACATTAATAGAATCTTAAAAATGTCAACAAGTGCGGCTCGACGACTCGAGAATTATTTCAAAACAGAATACTGAAAAATATCTCAAATGCTCAAAACTATTTTTTAAAAGTAATTCATGCTAATTTTCCATGCTACCCAGGAACTCGACGGGCCCGGGATGGTGCTTCGGTCTAGTTCTTGAGAAGTTGCCAGTATGCATGAACCAACCAGTTGGGAATGGAAATAATCAAAAGAAAGAAAAAGCAAAAGGTAACCAAGTTAGTAAGGAATATTTAAAGTGTGTTTGCGATATTAAAACATGTTTCACAAAGTCATTCAGTAATTCACTTCCTAATTTGGGGACCTCATTGCGCCCGAGGTAGGCCTAAGTGACACATAGACTTGGAGAAAATTGATGTTAACATTTGCGTCATTTCATTAATGCCAAAAAGTTTTACGCAATAATGATCAACACGTTGGCATATTTTCTCCAAGTAATGCACATAATATGATAGCGTCCATTGGGATTCTGAAAATCCCGTCGGACTTTGGAGGAGGTTCATCTTAGCTGGTTGTTACGTTAATAACGTTCCAACCCGTACTAGATTTAGCATGATGCATGTACATTTCAAGTTAGAGTAGGGTTTCTAGAATAGTCTAGACTGGTACTCCCTAGTGGACAACTTGAGAGGGAAATACATGGGACCGTCGATTGCACCGCTGATTGAGTAGTCTACAACAAATAAGATTTTCCAATTTTAAAAAGGGTAATTTTGGAAGAGTGCGGACACTCATCAAGCATCGCTATGTTGATAATTGGCACGAGTGAAGTATGATGTAGAGCATGCTTTATGTAGAGATAATAACATATTGCCAAGTATTTGCATGATAAATATGTGAAAGCAGTAAATATAATAGCGAAGTAAACATGGAAAACGTAGGAAATAAAGACAAAAGGAAGAAGTTAGTTTAGTTCATAAAAAATATATGCGGGAATGTAATAAAGCAGGTAAGGAAGTAGGAATAAGAAATATATGATATAGCAGTCTTAGACAAGAAGAAAAGAGAGGAAGAGCGCCCATAGTAAACAAAGGTGAATAAGGGAAGGGATGTGCATGTCATAGAAAATTTCAAATAAAGGTAAATAAGGGAAGGAATGTGCATGTAGCAGCAGTTTTAAAACAAATAAAGAAAAATAGAGTAATCCACATATGTCAAGTTCATTATGGTAAGATCCTAAGTGTAATACCCAACAGAGGCGCCATGCTGTCGCGCCCCGTTTTCTCACGAAAGCGGGTCGCGACGTGTAATAACTCCTTTAAATGGATAAAAGAGAAGATCCACCACCTAAAGATTTTTAAGGTGAGTTAGGGCACCTATTTGCAAATAACTTTGTTTGACTAGTTATTGTCACCAAAGATCCGGTAAGGGCTCAAATTACCTCAAAGAGAAGGTGTTAGGCACTCTTTGAGGTCCACAACTGTGGGTCCCGGCCGAACTTTAAAACTATGTGAATTATGTAGTCAGGCTAGGTGATCAGATAAACAAAGAAAATATAAAGTCGAAGAGTCTTTATCATAACACATGGAAATCTGTACCAATCCTTAATGATTACAAGGGTGCAAACACATTGGTCCACATAAATGGCAAGTATATAAAGGAAAAAGAGGGGGGGGGGATCCTAAGCTTTTTAGCCTAAAGGATCACCCTGTGAAACATAAATAATACTTCGCAACTCCCATTAGGTAGGGGTTGCTCATATTATTCAGCGGGCACAGACTATCATCTTCTGCTACCCGATTACTATGTTGAAGTTGTTTACTTAAAACCGTTCTAATTCAGTTTTAAGTCGTACCCTATGCCTGTACTACCCGTCCTATGCCTATGGTCCAGGAGGCTTTGGACCTCTATTTGGGTGGTTCTAGACCTACTTAGGTTGCGCGAAAAATAATAAAACTAATCGCGCATTCAAAACAAATAGGACCACACATAATAGCAAAGAATGGCTCATGTTAGCCTCCACACATACGCAAAGAAGCACGCAGACTGATTGGCAGATTGTGCAGTAGACAATTTCAGAATTGAGGCGTATTATAGTCGTGAGTACTAAATGATTCTGTTTTAGCAATGTACAAGCAAAAAATTCACATATTAATGGCATTAAACTAAGAATGATCTCTGGATAGTTTGCGCAATGAGGCAGTGAAACGATCCCAGAATCATAAATTATCACCGTTGATTTTATGGGCGAGCTTATTAGGCAGGTGGCAGTGTCCTAGAGGCAGGATATCTAGGAGTTGATGATTGAAATAGTTTTATCCCTATAGGAATGCTATCTAAGTGAAGCAGTACAAATGATATGGAGCAGTCGGTTGATTATTAATTCTATAGGCATGGTATCTAGATGAGCAATACACTAAAATAATTGAAGCAATTGATAGATTGATTAATTTGAAGTCCTATAGGCATGGCACCTAGGTAAGTAAAATATTTCATTGTTGCGCACTATAGACATGCTATCTTAGAGTGTACAGTAGTGGAAACAGGTGCCGCAAACACTTGAAATAGCATGTTTTGGCAAGCTAAAAGATGTGTGTGCGCGTGACTTCTATAGGCATGCTTTCAACACCTGAAATAAAAAGCATGAAAAGCAAATAGATAACAGATAAAATAGATCCTATAGGCATGCTTTCTATCCCTTTATGAAAGAATTAAAGTACTCTACCCCTTTTTGCAGGAATAGCAGAAATGTCTACATCATTGGTGGAAATCCAATGTGTGGTATTAGCATCCTTGATGCTCATTCTATTGGATATCCCTCAATGTAGATGGACATTTCCTGCTACTTCAAGTGGAATTCAACACCTCCCAATCACTACCAATAACACCCCAATCACACTCACAAAAGTCCATTCAAGCAAGATGACATACACTAACCCACATACACATAAAGTGCATCTCCCTACCACAACACCTCCCACATTCCATCATACTTACAAGCAAGCTCACCAGACCCTTGAACATCTCACTCACTGCTCCAGTACACACAAGAACCTGGCAGCAAGAACTAGATGCAGCAGCACCACCTCTCACCACTTTTTGGGACCCAGAACATACAAGAACCCGGGTACCAAAGTTGCAAGCTCCAGCATCAGGGTGGCAGTATTTCACACTACCAACTCTCTAGCCACTGAGGACACCAGCTCTCAAGGATCCACCTGGTTCTTATTTACTTTTATGGAGGTGTCCAATACCCTAGAAAATGATCATGAACCTTCTTATCAATTCTCTACTACACCAACCACCCTCCTCCAAAGCACGCACAATACCTACTCCACAGATCACAGTCAACTACAACATGCATATACCAAATGCACCACTCACACATGGTACACCCTTCTTGAGACCATACCCCTCTCAAAAAGAAACATAGTTACCCTACTCTTTCTACATCCACAACACTCCTATATCACACAAAATCCTTCTCCCATCACAACTCCCAGAACACACAAGAACTTGGGAGCAAGTTTTTATCTAATTGGTTTGTTTCCTTTTGCAGGTATAACGGTGATATCCGGATTGTTGATGCACTTGCTAGGCATGGTATCAACATCTTTGATGTTCAATCTCTTGGGAGTGCATCAACTTTCTTGGGCATGCAAAAGAACCAATGCCAGCTTGGCACAAATACAATCATGCATAACTCACAAGACCCATCAGAAAATGCACACTAGCAGTCACAAAACCACCAGCAAGAGCATCAATCTAGCTCAGCATTGCACACCTCAGAAATACACACTCAAGCTCCCAGTACCCAGAAGTTCACCACAACAGCTTCAATTCTGGATACAAGTTGCAGACCATCAGCAGGACTTTGCTAGGGGCACAAACCTAGCTTTCATGCTCTCTTTGGTCACATGTTCTCAGTAACAGCAACCCACTCCTAGCTCTAGCATCTCCAGCAGCCAGATGACATCACCTCCACATGTCTTCCTAGAGAGCATCTGTATATTATATGTACCCAATGTTCACTCTCCTCTGTTAGAAACAATAGACATCAGCAGCTTATTGGCCCAGCTCATTGGGTCCTTTTGATTCCTATATTCAATATGGCTTTCTTTTATCTCAATGTCAAAGCAAAGTTGAAGATAACACTTCCTCAGTATCATACTTTTTGTTATCCTCCACTGGAGGTTTCACCTATCTCAGATGTAGCATACTTATCTGCTTAGTAGATTTAGGATCATTTGTTCTCCTTTGTATAGTTGACCTAGGTACACTAAACCATGTTTTTGTATAAACAACTGTCTATCACAGTCATATACACAATTGGAATCTTCATATAGGTCTAACTTCACATAGTTGTTTAGGTACACTTGACTATCAGTTTGTGATGATCAGGTATACAATCATTTTTTGGGAGGTAAGGTTTATGTCCTCCTCCATTGTCGCACTTTACTTTACATTTATAAAAATTAACCCAAAAAAGGTACCTTACCCCTTTTTACTAATTTTCCCATCTGCTTTGTTTGTAAATTATTACAAGCCTAAAATAAGGAGTAAAAGTGCAAATATTTCATATTGAAAGACAACAGGCCCAATAAACATAGTAGGCCCAAAAGAGAAATCACTTAGTAACACCTGGGCCTCCAGCAAGCTTCACCTTTCACACGAATAGTTTTTCTTAACCCAGCACATCTCAAGCGTGAGAGTGTATCAATTACACACCGAGGCCACACACAAACTCGTACAGGCTTAGAAGAGAGAAACCATGTGTGGTAATCAATTGACAATCCTAAAGTCTATTAGCAGTGACCATCATTCTTAGGAGATAAGGGGAGGAGATTGGTCAAACAAGAGGGCTTGAACATACCAACTAGGTAAACAACTTTGACATAACAAGTTTGACATAGAAGAACTAAAACTATGTTGGGCAATCATTCAATAAAGGAAAGGGTGTAGCATGCTAAACACAGTTACACATTAAGAGGGCTTAAGAAGCAAGTCTATTGAGTGAATAGGATAAACACACACACATGCTGAGTTTTCAAGAAATTAAGGTAACACAAGATATTAAGCAAAATTGGCTAGAAATGACTTTAAACAAGTGAGCCTTATTCAAAATAATTATAGTTAGAGGTATATGCAATTTCACGTGAAGGTTTCTAATATTGGAGCCTGGCATGACCATTGGTAGTATAACAACAAACTAGTAGCATGGTCTATAACAAACCATAACAGTGTCCTAACTCATCACTTAAGGGGAATAGGACAGGCAAGCATAATCAATCGTACCAATTACATAGACAGAAGGAAAACTAACGTAGAAATTTGCCCTATAAGCCATTCAAAAGATACAAGATTAACAAACCATACAAACCATAGAATTCAAATGGCATGGAAACATGTTTTAGCTAATCAATACAGCCTCAGAGATCTATCATGTTGGGCAAAAGGAACTTAACAAGGTCTAGAACACAAACATAGAAATACATGACAAGGTAGGGAACACACATTAGTCTAGAAGCACCTAAGCAAGCTGGAATCCATTCCGATAATGAAAGCATATTACATGTACTGAAGCCTACTGAATTCAACTAATAAAGAACATGGAACTACAGGGGATTGTTAAAACCATATAGTGGCAGTAAAGAATACAATATCAGGGATCCATAAATAGCAAGGAAACTGAATCATGGTTACAAAGTTTAAACAATATTAGCACATAGAACACATATTTCATAGACAAACCGAAAGAAAAATAGTTAAAATTGTAAGAGTCAAGGGTACTAACCAGTAGCAAAGTTAAACCAGCAAAAGAATGAGGAGTTTATAATATTGGTAATGATTCAGTAGCAGCAATTGAAAGAGATCCCCAAATCCCCGATGCTTCAGAGTTCACAACAGCCTCGAGAAGGGCTCCGAGCAGTGCTTGCATTGGAGGAGGTCGTTTAAACAGTATTATGGCCTTGGCTTTCAGCCGGCCAAGAATTCAACAATTTCAAAAAATATTCAAGTGTCTCAGAAGAAGTGAATGAGTGAGTGAAGAGAATAGTGAGAGTAATAGCCGTAAAAATTGCGTCCCCTAAAAGGGGAATCAGGAAGGGTTTATATAGTAGCCAAAATCAACATCCAAACAAGGAAACATAATCAATCAAACATAAATAAGGAAATAGAAGCATGCAAAATCGTTCAGAATCAATTTAAGAGAAAATCAAGTAAACCCTAGTTCAAAAAGAAAGCATCGATGGTCGAAAATCTCACTGAATCAGACCATATAGTCTGGTAGTGAGTGCATATAGATGAAATAACGTCTAAATCTCAAAGGTTGAAGGTGGTGGCTCCCGCTTTGGGGATTGGTACTTGCCAAAATTAAGGGAAGTACTACGTAACACCATAGTCTTGTAAGAAACGATGAGATGATCCATAAAAGGTAAGAGAATCGTATGAAGAATACATGATTGATTCGGATTTGGAAAGAGATTTGAATGAGGCGGCTAGGGTTTCTGGGTTACGTTAATTAAAGAGGGGGAACCGTTGATCTTGAGAGATCAGCGGCCAGGATAAAAAGAAACTGAACTGGGCGGGTCATGCAGATGGGTACCGACCGAGTTTATTATTAAAGGGATCGTTTGGCTTGGGCTGGGGGCTATTGGGCTAAGAATTTGGGCCAAATTTGGTCCGAAAATTACTTGAAACTGGGCCATAGTTTAAATACACTAAATTTATCAAAAACTAATTTATAAAAGTAATTAATAAATAATAAAATATATTACTTATGCAATAAAATTATTGAGAATAATAAAAAAATATAAAATTCTATTTTGGCACAAATAATGTAATAAAACGCAATTATACATGAATATAGGCTATTATTGCATAAATTACATAAATAACTAAAATACAAATATAATTATATGAAATGATGTAAAATATTTTAAAACATGCATGTGGGTGTAAATAACAAATTTGGATGATTAAGTCATCACAAATAATTTAAAGGGATAATTAAATAAAAAATTAAGTAATTTAAATGCAAGAAAATTAATTTTAAAGCTCTAAATATCATGAAAAAATTGTATTTATTTTTGTATAAATCTTGTAAATTAAGTAATGATGCAATAATGAGATCATTAAAAATACGTATACTATTTGAAAAAATATGAGGGCAAAATTGGGTATCAACAATAATAATTAACCATGAAGAGATAACATGCGACAATAAAGGGGACAACAAGTTAAACTAAAGCATGTGAGCAATTTAGCAAGCAATATGTAGAATAATTACTAAACAAGTCAACTAAGACATTTAAAGATAGTCTAACACAATTAAGGATGATTTAACTATGAAAATGTAGAAAATAATATGAAATTTCAATTAAAGCATGGAAATAGTCTAAGTAGCCTAAACCGGTCAAATATTACGTACAACCCGTGTACCCACTCATCACCTTGTGTACACGGATTTCACTTAGCACAATTGAATCAAACGATACCGATCCTAAGGAGTATTTCTCCCACACAAAGTTAGGCAAGACACTTACCTCAATTGGGCCAATTCAAACAATGCTTGGGATTTCAATTGCAACAGATAAAGTTAAGATTTTTACACTTTTCCCAAAAGGTCAACAAAAGTCAACCCAGTTCTAATGGTAGATTTCGTTTACCCATAACCCCACGAGTTCATATATGTGGTTAGTTTCACAATTCGAGTCCAAATTGACTCTCAAAACTCTATTTCTTAGTTTTCAAAAACTTGACAAAGTTTCATAAATTTCTACTTTTATTCACATTATTTTGATGTTAAACTCTAAGATAAGTTGATGGAATATGATGAGAAATATATTAGGATCACTTACCCAAAGTTTGTAGGTGAAAATACCCTCTCCAAATCATCTTCTACCGAGTCTAGGGTTCAAAAATGTGCGAATGAGTTCAAAAAGCTCGTCTCCTAATGCTTTAACTAGCTGCAGATGTCGCATTTGCGACACATTTGCGAACCCTCACAAGTTGCGAACCAGGGCTCGCATTTGCGACCCTGACAGACTTAGCTTATATCGCAATTGCGATGAAGTCTCCGCCATTGCGAGCTGGGACATAGCGCAAATGTGAATAAATTGTTCGAAACTGCGAACATTACCAAATCCTACTGGCTTCGCAAATATGAAGATGTGGTCGCATTTGTGACATTTACCCTTCACTTGTCATCATCGCATTTGCGAGTTTGGTGTTCGCATTTGCGACACCAGACACCACGCATCGATTTCTGCAGATTTCCAATCAAAAATTCTTCCGGAACGTATCCGAAACTCCTCCGAGCCCTCGAGGCTCCAAACCAAACATACATACAAGCCTAAAAACATCACACGAACTCGCTCGAGCAATAAAAAAAACATCTAAAACTATGAATTGAACTAAAAATGCAAGAATTTCAAAGAAGTTTTCAAGAACTTCTAAAATTACAACTACGCGTCCGATTCCCATCAATTCAACTCCGAATGACGTCAAATTTTGCAAAAAAGTTCTAAATTCCATAACGGACTTACTCCAAGTCCCAAAATTAAATTCCGAGATCAATATCTAAAAGTCAACCTATGGTCAAATCTTTCAACTTAAAATTGCCAAATTTCGGTAAAATAACACAAATCAGCCTACAGACTTCCAAAATCAATTTCGGGCATACGCCCAAGTGCGAAATCACGATACAAAGCTACCGGAGTCCTAAAAATACATTTTCGGGGTCGTTTTCATAAAATTCAAAGTTTGGTCAATATTTTCGAATTTAAACTTCTAAGTCTAGACTCAAGAATCCAAATCAACCTGTAAGCCTCCCGGAATAAAACTAGTCAACCCACAAGTCATAAAGACATAAACACACAAGTGTGAAGCAATAAAAAGGGTAAAGGGGTGCAATTACATAAAATGATCGATCGGGTCATTACACGATGGTTACTCGTGTGGCCTTCTCCACATAGCTCACAACGTGTAGACATGTGTTGCACATGGTGCATCTAATGCGCCTATTGCATTATTAGTTTATTCATCTGATTGGCTAGATTTGCTATATCTTCTCGCATGACTAAGAAATCATCAAGCTCAATAACACAAGCTACCTTCTATTTAAGTGCTCTTCGTGGTTCCTCATCTCCATTCCAATTGTTATCATTAGCAGTAAAATTGTTCAGTAGGATCTTGATTTCACTATACGGCATTGCCATGCAAAAACCTCCATGCCAAATCAAGACTCATCTTGGATGCATCATCTAACCCATTAACAAAAGTATGGCCCAAAACTTCATCGGTGTGACAATGATGTGGGCAGACTTTAAGTAGCTTCTTGTATCTTTGGACGAAGAGTCTCGCCATTTTTTTGTTGAAATCCTAGAATTTGGCTCCTTAGTGGCTTTGTTTTCTTCGTTGGGAAGAATTTTATCAGAAAGTTTCATGCTATATCATCCCACATACGGATTGAGTTTGTTGGCTCCTTCTGCAACCATTCCTTTGCTTCCCCCGGCAGAGTAAAAGGGAATAAGGTTAGTCTGATATAACCCGTGGAGATGTTAGGAAATTGAATATACCCGTAATCTCCAAAATGTTTTGTATGTGTCTCTGTGGATCTTCATGAAATAGATCCACAAATTGACATGTGGACTGGATTAGATTCACCATGTACTGTTTCAGCTCGAAGTGATCAGTTATGTTAGGCTTCACGACAACCTGAGTCATGTTTGCAAGATTAGGTCTTGCGGCCTCTATCACCGATCTCTCGTCATTCCCTGCCATCTCTACTAGCTGTGGTTGGACATTGATGCCCAACTCTGTAGTTCTTACTCTTGCTTCCGTCTCCCTCATTAACTTGTGAAAAAGTCTTTCAGTTCAGGGTCGGGAGGAGGAAAATTATTCAAATTGTTACTTCTTCTTAGCATTCATTGTGAACACCTGTAGAGTCAAAAATAATAAACAAATTAAAACTCGAACAAACAACGCATAACAACTTATTTCAGACATGTAGCTAATTTCTAAATCCCCAGCAACATCGCTAAAAACCTGTTGTGGCCAAATGCACACGTAAGTATACGCGACCGACAACTAATAATATGATGAGTAAGTATCGTCTCATGAGTATTTATGATTAAATATCATCAAATCTAAACTACTTACAAATTAGCTTCTCAAGCGCTTATGAAGAAGATGATTGTGATTTAGACTACTAAATATTACCATGAGATTAAGAAATGAGCAAGAATGCAAAGCAATTAAACAAACACTTAGGGGAAATTCTATGAGATGGGGATATTTCGGGTTATGGGATTTACATCCTTCCTATTGAGTTCTTCCGGTTGATTTAATTACTTGATTTATCTAATTTTTTGGTTAACATGATTTATTATGCTCGCGACGTTCTTGCGACGCTTCACTTACCTATTCAAGCCAACCTACTACTATACGTCTATTGAATCAGAATTAACAAGAATGTATGTATATTTCCTGTAAAAATAACCAAGTAGGGCAACTAGAATATGTCTATCCTAATCGCAAATCTATTCTCCGATGCCCGGATTCAAGTACTTACTCTATTTAATCGTATATGCAATCTATAGTTCCCACTTTCCAGTTCAACTATAAATTCGTAGATAATATTCTACAGTTACCTACACAGTAAAATAATTGAGTGCAAGATTGAATAAACGAATTAATATAATATCTCAAGAAAAATAATCAGCCGTCAAACAATAAATGTCAAATACAACCCATAACCCCAGAATAATGAGGTTCTTAGCCACTCATGTTCATAGCAATAATCAAAGTATTATTTTTAGACATAAAAGAAATCAATACTAGATGAAGGATGGAATAACCGATGAAATCCGTGCTCCGCTCGTGTTTCTAAGCCTTTACAGCCTTAAAAAATTGACCAACCTTCAATAATCACGTTGGGGGGGGGGGGTATTTATAGGCTAGGGTCGGAGTCTCCAAGTCCAAAACCGAGTAGGAAATATTTAATGCGCTGACTGGGAAAGGGTGTAGGCCCCAGAGCTCGTGAGGCCTGGATTGGGGCGAGCAGGGAACCTTGCGACGCGAGGGCTATTCTTCCTCGCCAAGAGCCAGGTGTTGCCTGGCCTGGCTGTCACGCCCCAAACTCGGGGAGCACGACAGTCGCTCAACCGAGAGAACCCGGTCGAGCAAGCCTGTTAGATTTTCTTCTACCCAAACTCATCCATGAATAAAGAGGAGATGTACTCCATTAACCAATCACTGAAAAGATTTTATTTACAACTTCCTTTTCATTCCCATTAGTAGCTTCATTTATAATTTTCAAAACATTACGAGTTTATAGAATAAATGAAGAACATGATTTTCAAGTACCAACATTTCTAGTTCAATTCCCAACATCAATCATAACCCACAACTTGTCTACGGAGCCTCTAAGTACAATAGAAGAGTAATATGGAAATGCAGGCAACAAGGCCTCGGCTATACCTCAAAATACAGTACATGAGAAACAAAAGATACATGACCCTGAAATGAAGTGGGGCTTACCAAATCAGCTGAAAAGAGTGTACTGCTATCACCGATCAATGTCGCCTACTGAAGAACCACCTGCATCCATTAAAGATGCAGCGCCCCCGGCAAAAGGGACGTTAGTACTGTCGAATAACACTAGTATGTATAGCTAAAAATCCTCTTTCAAAATAGAATGCCCATATAAGAAAAGGCAACACATAGAAACAGCAAGTCATAATCAACAATATCCAAATGTTCAGTTAAAATATAATAATTTTCAAAATACGAACTTCATATATAATATTTGGTTGGGAGATCATTAGAACCGATATACCACCGTCTTTGTTAGCACGGAGTCCGATCACGCCCGATCGACTAGGTCATCTCCCCACAGACAATGTGGTTTGACAGGCGATGCAAAAGAAAGTTGTTACCAAGAGTAGTACCACCATGTGCGCAACATGGCGTCTGATCTCCACCCGATCAGCTAGGTCGTCTTCCCACATATGCCGTGTGGGTTGACTTTTCCAATCCACAAAGGTTCCAGTTTCATCCCAATAAAGGGGAATAATATCATAATTTCCCAAAGGTTCTAATTTCATCCCAAATAAGGGGAATAATCGCAATCCACCCCTACACCGGAACGTGTAGTTTTAGGTGTGGGCCTTATGACCCATCCTTCCTCGGTTTTGCTAATGATGCTCACAAAAATATTTTTTATGATTTGATTTGCAAACAGAAATATCATAAATACAATTGTACTCACCTCAACATATTTCACATTGTATAAATTCTCATTAGTATTTTCAGTCATTCACAACGACAATATTTCCTTGGCTCATTAGGCCATTCACCAGATTCTTTATTCCTGGCACGATGGCCATATTTCATATTCCACACTTTCACCTCTTTCAATTTCAAATATCACCATCAAATATCAACATATAGAATATTTCAGAAATTATATACTTCAAAATCCATTAGAAATAAGAACTTCAAACACGAATGGTTTCTTCCCAAAGAATGAGTCATACCAAACAATAATATAAATACAAATGAAAAATCATAAACAATCAATACACCATTTATTCTTACAATACTCTTCCCCAGAAATGACAATGTACAATTTCAACACATGAGTATATAGAACTCGAATTACACTAGATATATTTATAAAGCAAAGCATTAGTTAAAGCAGCCACTGATGGGCATGAATTGAGTATAAAAGCTCTTAGGAAAATTCTATTTTTCCAAATCACTTATAAAACGGTGGAGTCGAGGCTCATTTCATATTCTTTATCACATCCTCTAAAATCATATGCACTACTAGCCACAACATAACTTAAATTCTTGGCACGTTGGCCACACTCTATTTCTTCAATCCGCTTATTTCATTTTTAACCATCTTTAAAGATTATCAAAAACAAGACACTTCCAAGCAAATCTTTAGGTACACATATGAGCAATTACGAGTATTAAACATATCGAGTTTTTCTCACCCAATTGGTATACTAGTTCTTATTTAAAACATGACTCAAAGCCACAATATTTTAATACGCAAACCATACTTTGAACATCTATCTTTCGACATAAGGCTCATTCGGAATAAACAAGTTTATAGGGAATAACCCGAAATATAGAAGTTAGGAATCTTGAGCAAATCATACTTGAGCTTACGGAAACATTATGGATATCTATTCTAAGAGATAAAGTTTAGCCAACATACCTCGCTTTGAGCTTTCCTTAAATTATTACAACATTCTGGAAATTCTAGCAATTCCAATCTCTTAGATGAAGATCTTGTGGGTTTTCCTTGTTAATCTTCCAAGATCTGAGGAAGACTTGATGAATAATTAGCCTAGGGTTTCCTCTCTCTCTAAAACACTCTCCCTTCTCTCTAAAATATCAGATTCTTTGCTAAAACAATGGCCCAAAGCGTGTATTTAACAAAGTAGGGTCGGGTTTTAAAAACCCAAAAATGGAGCTCCGGAACAGGTTCTGTGGTCGCATATGCGATCGCATAATGGTTATGCGGACCGCATATCGGTCGCATAATTGGTGTCCAAAATAACCAAAATATCTGTCTGAGTCTGCGATCACTATCCGGTCCGCATAACTGTTATGCGGTCGCATAATGCACCGCAGAACAGTTATGAGCTGCATAGTCTACCGCATAATTTCTCCCAGATTAACCCTCGCCTGCCTCACTTCTGCGGCCATTATGCGGCCCGCAGAGTGATGATGCAGTCGCATAATGGACCGCATAAATGCGCTTTTTAGCCAAAAATTTTCCTTTACTTTCCGGTGCATTGTTCAACCCAAAACGTCCTAGTACGTATACCTACTCCGGCACCACGAAACCTTGAATTCATTTGCGAAATTTTACATGGCTGTACACTTAAAAACTTCGAATTGTTTTTCCTGGTTGTTACACTGGCACCTGGTTACTAGCCTTCTCCAGTTTTTGCCTTTACATGTTCTTTTTGTGTATTTTCAGCATCCTTGTGTGCAACCTTCACTCATTTTCATCTTCTAATGATCCTACACGTAAAAACAACTCAATTAAGCTCAAGCGTCACATATATTAACATTAAAATACCAAAATATTAGGCAAGTAATACATTATAAATATACATTTATAGCCGAATATCACTGCCTCCTTCCAACATTGATAATGGGGGACTCCCGAATAACACCAGTGAAGGTGGTTTAGGTACTTCTAGTAACTCAAATTTCGAATGTTTGGTTCTTGCTTTGCGAAATATCTCAAGGAGCAAGGAGAATGAATGAACAAAGTTCCTAAAATTTCTCCTGTGGTCAAAGGGATTGATATGACCAAGTATTCACAACCACCTTGGAAAAGTTGTGCACCATTGGTACTTCCGAAAAAGTTCAAGAAGATAGATATTCTAAAATACGAGAGAATATCAGATCTCCTAGATCATGTCATGGCATATTCCACTAGAATCAAAGGAAATGATCCGACAAAGGTGAAGATCGAATCAATGCTTGTGAAAACATTTGGAAAGACACCCACGAAAGAAGCTTTAATATGGTATTCAATGCTTGATGAAAATTATATTATTTTATTTGCTGAGCTTGCATAGGCTTTCGTTAAGGCACATACTGAAGCGCATAAGGTAAAAAATGAACGGAGGATATTTTCAATTTCTATCAAGGAAACACGAAATTACTTCATGAATTCGTGAATCGTTTTCAGAGGGAAAACATATTGTTGCCTCTGGTTCAAGATAATTGGGCGGTAATAGATTTTGCTAAAAACTTGAATGAAAGACTCTCCGAAGCCACCGAAAGGTTGAAGGAGAGTTTACGAGGATTCCTAATGATGGCTTGGAATGATGTGTACAACATATCAGCACCAAGCTTCGGATAAAGAAAGATACGATAAGTCGATCTAATACTGATAATATGTCCCGAAGTAGGTACCTGGATAATTCATCAAGACGATCAAGGCCGGATCGCAAGAATTTGAGGAGTCATTACGAACCTTATTTCGGACCTTTGGGAAAGATACTAAAAGAAGATCGGATTCAAATTGGGATAATCAAAGATGGAACAATTCAAGTGAGATGGCGCGAGGGGAGATCGCTCTAACTACTTTTGAAAACACATTGGTCAAGGACACTCCATTTCAAGTGGTAACTGAAGATATGGCTTATAATATAATCTTATAGGGGCCATGGATTCGTGACATGGATATAGTACCATCCACATTGTATCAGGTTATTAAATTCCCCTCTAATGGGGAATAAGAGAAATTAGAGGTGGACAATGAGCCGCTTGAGAATGTAACTCAGTTGTCATTGTGATCGGACATACCAAAAATGAAACTGCTACATAGCAATTAAAGCACCAAGGTTCACAGAAAACTAAGGACATTGCAACCAACGAAATTTCAGGCACATACGAAAAACCAGATGATAATATTCTAGATACAATTTCTGAACTAGAAGAGTCAGATGCAACAAAGTCTATTGCCAAGGAGTTTGAAGCAGTCATTATGTTCATAAACATTTTGGAACGAAAGGTTTGTATTAGTTCGGGACTCGACCCCGAACGCAGAAGTAAATTGATTAAACTTTTATGGGCTAATACTAATTGTTTGCTTGGCCCCATGTTGATATGAAAGGTATACTACCGGGGGTAATGACCTATTTATTTAATATTTATCCACGTCATCCACCTATCAAAAGAATGAAAATTCGGGTCACAACGAAACAAAATTATTGACGATAGTTTCAAAACATTTGAAGATTGGATTAGTATGAAAAGTTAAATATCTGGACTGATTAGAAAACTTCGTGGTAATTCTAAATAAAAAAAAGTAAGTGATGAGTATGTATTATACTATATTAAATAAAGCATACCATAAAGATTTGTTCCATTTACCGCTCATTGATTAACTAATCGACGCCACTGTTAGGTATGAGCTTTTATTTTTTTGATGCATATTCTAGGAACAATCAAATTAGAATGGACCCAGAATACAAGTAAAACACTTCCTTCGTTACAACTAGGGGGATTTACTTCTATAATGTAATTCCAATCGGACTAAAGAACGTTGGAGCCATATATCGGCATCCCGTAACCTAGATGTTCAAAGAATACCTTGGAAAGACTATGGAGGTTGACATTGACAACATGTTGATGAAACCATTCCAAGCTTTTAGATCATCTAGATAGTATAAGAGAAACATTTGCAATTATCCAGAGATATAATAAAACGCTGAAACTGGAAAAATGCACTTTCAACATCGGATCATGTAAGTTTTTGGACTTTCTTGATTCAAACAGAAGAATTGAAATAAATTCAAGGCATAGGGAGAATTGTGATATTGAGCCTATGACTATGCCGGGTGGGTTGTGATATTGAGCATGTGACCATGCCGGGCAGATTGTGATAGCGAGCCTGTGACCACGCCAGACAGATTGTGATTGTGAGCCTGTGATCATGCCAAGTGAATTGAGATAGTGGCACGTGAGTTGTCCATGCGGTGATGATTAGGATTGTGGACACAAGGTGCCATAAGTATATAATTATAGGTTAAGACTCGTGACTTTTGATTATGAGATGAGGTATCTCGGAGTAAGTTCATTGTGAAACTTGTGTTAGAACGACTTGATTAATTGGTTGTTGTTTGTTTTCCTTATTTGGTTTCAATTGGTACTTTCACAGTGTTCCAATTACTTTACCGTATATATCACATGTTGATTCTTATTGCCATTTACTGATTCTTGCTTTCATTATTAGCTTTATACTTCTATACTGCCATATTATTTTGACTAGTAGGTGTCTTGACTTGTACCTCATCACTACTCCAACGAGGTTAGTCTTGATACTTACTGGGTACTGACCGTGGTATACTCATACTATAATTCTGCATATTTTTGTACAGATCCTGGTATTGGAGATATCGGACTCATGCAGAGTTAGCTTAGTCGTCGCAATCCCTTGGAGTCATTTCCATTTATTGCACTGTCAGCCTGTTATTTGAACTGTATTGTATTTTGATCTTTGAGATATTTTCATGTATTCAGCTAGAGTTCGTGACTCTATATTACCTAGTCTTGGGAGGTTGTAATGATTATTTCCGCATAGGCTTATTTTGCTTTTGTTTCGATATTCATATTACACTCTGTTTTAAATTATCATTATTACTCTAGCTTAATTGTTTAAAGTAATCGACTTACCTAGTATTAGAGACTATGTGCCATCACAACGCCTAAGGTGAGATTTTGGATCATGACAAGTTGGTATTGGAGCTCTAGGTTCATAGGTTCTAGGAGTCACGAGCAAGTTTAGTAGTGTATTGCGGATCGGTACAGAGACGTCTGTGCTTATCTTCGAGAGGCTATAGAACTATTAAGAAAATTCTATTTCTTTTGTTCCTGTCGTGCAACTTTGTTGTTTTCAAAGTTTGAGCCTTGGTATATATATTCTCTCACAGATGGTGAGGACACGCGCTACCAGATCAGCTGAGCAGACACCCGCACCCCCTGCTAGAGTCGCGAGAGGCCGGGGCCTAGGAGGGGCATGCGTCGTAGCTAGAGCACCTGTCAGAATAGCATTGGAGGAGCCACCAGTAGCTCTGGATGGGGAGCAGGCACCAGACGCGCCTGTTGTTACCCCCACATTTCAGGAGACTTTAGCGCAGTTCCTGAGCATGTTTGGTACATTGGCTTAGGCAGGATTGATCTCCGATGCACCAGCTCCTTTGCTGATAGGGGAGGAGCTCAAACTCCCACCGCTCATACTCTAGAGCAGCAGGCTCATGTTGGTCATACTTCGGGTGTAATGCTAGTACAACCTGTGATTCTGGTTCAGCCTAAGTCTGGCCAGGGGCATCAGAGGAGGAGAAGAAGAGGCTTGAGAGGTTCAAGAGGTATAGTCCACCTACTTTCAGTGGCGCAACTATCGATGATGCATAGGGTTTTCTAGAGAAGTGTCATTGTATTCTTCGCACCATGGGTATTTTGGAGGTAAGAAGAGTTGCTTTTACTACATTGCAGCTATCGGGAGCAGCGTATCAGTGGTGGAAGGTTTATGAGGAGTGTAGTCTAGTAGATGCAGCACCACCCACTTGGGCTCAGTTTTCAGAGATGTTTTTGAGAGAGTTTGTTCCCCAGACCCTATGGGATGCGTGGCGTAAAGAGATCGAGCAGTTGCGTCAGGGAACCATGACAGTGTCGAAGTGTGCCATCAGGTTTAGTGAGTTATCCTAGCATGCAACTACTTTGGTTCCTACAGCCAGAGAGCGAGTTCGCAGATTTGTTGAGGGGCTCAGTTATGGTCTTAGATTCAGCATGGCTCAGGGGTTGGAGACTGATACTCCATTTCAACAAGTTATGGAGATTTCCAGAAGGTTAGAGTGTATTCGAGGTGAGGAGAGGGATGATAAGGAGACCAAGAGGTCTCGAGTTTATGGAAGATTTGGTGGATTATACTCTTCAGCTATGACCCATCACGGCGGAGGCTCGGATAGTCGGCCAGTCCAGTCTGCACTTCAGGCTACTCGTGGTACTCTGGTTAGTCAGGGACCTTAGGGTGCTCATATGGGGCAGTCTTCTTCTAGTGCACCATCGTCATGGAGTTCCTACATCGGTTATTCCAGTTATCCGGCACAGACTCAGTACGAGCAACCACGATCGCAGAGAAGTTGTTATGACTGTGGCAATAACAGGTGTTGATACCCAATTTTGTTCTTATATTTTTTAAAGGTCAGATATACTTTTAAAATATCATTCCTGTACCATCACCAATTTACAAGAGTCATACACATATTTTCTATAATTTTCTATAGTTCTTAAAGCCTTAAAAATGATTTTATTGTATTTAAATTATTTGAATACGTATTAATCACCCCTTTAAATTTTCTTTTGATGACTTAATCGTCCGAATTTATTATTTGCATTCACATATATATTTGATCATATATTACCTCATTTTCAAATAATTATATTTGATTTCAAAGTTATTTACATAATATTGTAGTAATAGTCTATATGCTGCGCATAATTACATTTTACTACATTATTTGAAGCCAAATAGAATTTTTATATTTTTATATAATTAAACAATTATTTTTAATCATTTTACCACATAAATAATATTTTTTTATTTTTTAATTACCTCTTATAAATTATTTTTATAATTTTCGTGTATTTATTTTCTAACCTAATTTGGAGCCAATTTCGGAATCAATCCATCAGCCCACACGCCAAGCCAACCCAATAACCCCAAAGCCCAAACCAAATGACCCTCTCTAAAGAACCCGGTCATGACCCCTTTAAACAACCCGCCCCGCTTCCCTTTGATCCTGACCGTTGGTCTCAAATGATCAACGACCTACAACATATCCCCACCTTTCCTTATATCCCAAACCCCTAACCCCTAAAGACTATTCCGTCGCCCCCAGAACCTCCCGAACCTTCCTCCTTACAAACCCTAGCAGCTGCCTTCCTTAATCTTCTCCAAATCCGATCATGTAATGGACTCCCTTGGCGATCTACTTACCTTTTATGGATTATCTCGTTATTTCTTACAAGACTATGATGCTACATAGTACTTTCCCCAATTTTGGCAAGCATCAATCTCCCAAATCGAGTGCCATCACCGTCAACCTTCGAGATTTAGATGATATTTCATCTATATACAATTAATACAACATTATATAGGTCTAATTTACCAAGATCGTTGGCAAATCTTTGATTCCGGTCAAACTAGGGGTTGCCTGATTATTTTTCTAATTTGGTTCTTAAACGATTCCGTTTTGATGTTTGATTTCGACTACTATATAAACCCTTCCCCAAATCCCCAGGATGGACCTCATTACTACTATTACTCTCACTTTCACTCATCACTTACTTTGTTAAACTCGATTAGTTTCTGAAACTGTTGAATTCTTGGCCGGCTAAAAGCCAAGGCCATAACACCATTAAACAACCTCCTCTAGTGCAAGAACTGCTCGAAGCCTTTATCAAGGCTCTTGTGAACTTTTAAGTACCGGGGATTTAGGGTTCCATTGTCCTCTTTCAATTGCTGCCACTGAATCACTACTGATATTCTAAGTTCCTCACTCTTTTGCTAGTTTAACTTTGCTACTGGTTAGTGTCTCTGACTCTTACAATTTTAACTATTTCCCTTCTGTTTGTCTATGACATGTGTGTTCTGTGTGCCAATATTTTTTAAACTTTCATGAGTAAGCATGATTCAGTTTTTCTTACTATTCATGAATCTCTGGTACTGTGTTGGTATATGCTTTACTGCAATTATATTGTCTTAACAATGCTCTACAGTTCCATGTTCTCTAGTAGTTGAATTTGATAGGCTTCCATGTATGTAATGTACTCTCATTATGTGTATTTTAACTTGAATAGATTCTAGCCTTCTTAAATGCTACTTGACTTTCATAGGGAAAGTATTGGTCTATGCCCACTAGCCCGCCTGCTTTTTGAGTGTCAACAAGCTGATAAAATTCCTTAAAATTAATCCATGATTGCACAAGTTCCTGCATGCTACACTATTTAAAGTCTTCAGACCAAGCATGACTTATGTTTATACCTCTAATGAACCCCAACAAAGTTTTAATTATTATGTGTATTCTTGTTATCATCCTACCTTGCTAGTGTTAAATTTACTTGAGTCCAATGCCCTTGGGTAATACTTGATGCATAACTGAACTTGCCATACCTGATCAACTTACAGAATCTCTTTTTTCTTTAAAACTAGTGAATACCTGCTAGTTACTCTGTCACCCCATAGAATTGTGTCTATGATTGTTCTGTAGGACTAGTTTCAAGTATGTCTTATTTTAAATCCTCCTGGTAAACCCCCTATATATGAACTCCTATTGAATCAGTTTTGTACCATGTTTGTCTTAAACCCCTATCTATCGAAACCTCCTTGAGAGTTTTGTTCCATTCTTATTCATGTGTTTATTTGGGATATCATGTTTAACAAGTCCAGTTTCTTAATTAGCTACAACACCTAAGTATTCCCTCATGTACACGTCTATGTCTAAAGTTGTTTGAGTAATTAATTTGCATGGGGTGTTATTTGTGGTATATATCGTTGGCTACTGCGTAAGAAAAATAATTGTCTTCGCATTTGGGCCTGGTTTGATTGGCCATATGTGTTGTTGGACCTGGGTATTGGATTCATGTGCATGCTAATTATCCTTATGAACTTGGGATTTAGGCCCGCTGGTGGTTCGGAGAGCAAGATAGTGGAAGGCCGAGAAAGTCGGAGGATTCCTTTGTGTTGGGCTTATAGATGTCCTATTGGGCTTATGACTATTTATTATGTTTACACTATTTATTTGGTCTGTAATAATTTGTAATAATGAATAATGGGGAGATTAATGAAAGGGTGCTGGGGATTCTAATATTTGCATGAAAGGGTAGAAAACGTGCCTATTAGGTCTACGTGCTTTATGTGCTATTTTGTTTAACTTGGTTTATTTCTGCACATCAATAGAAATCATAGTTATAGGAATCATGCACACCTCACTTGGACACTGTTCAAACACTTTAGTCCAAGTATTTTCCATACTCTCTTCTATATTACTACGGTGTATTTAGACAACATGCCTATAGGATGTATAATATATGCTTTTGGTGACTTAGATACCATGCCTATAAGACTTCAAATAATCAACTGGTCAATTGCTTCTATTACCTTAGTGTACTTCCCATCCAGATATCATGACTATAGGACTCTAATCTTTTAATCATCTGCCTCTGTTGTTTTCGTTACACTGCCCCGCCGAGATGACACGCCTATAGGAATAAAGTGTTATAAAATCAAGTCCGATTGTCAATTGTTAGAAATTCTGCCTATAGGGTATTGTCACTCGCTTAAAATTGTTCATGAGATCAACATTGTTAATGCTGGACTCTCAAAATGTTTCATTGCTTAGTTCTGCCACTACTAGAAATCATGTGTATAGGACAGTGTCACCTGCCTAGACGCATATTTAAAAAATTAGTGCTAATATTTCTGAGTTTACAAATAGTTTACTGCCTCCTCGCCTAAGCCATTGAGAGCAATAACATTGCACATATGATGCCGAAATTCAGAATCACCTAGAAACCATGCCTATAAGGCTCTAAGTCTTAATTCGGAAACCATCTACTGCCTATTTTGCCACGTGCATTTGTTGTCTATGTATGGAGGCTAACTTGGGCCTTTAATTGTCTTTACGTGAAGTCCTATCTGTTTTAAATATCGCCTAGCTTTCTCATTTTGAGCAACCTAAGTTGAGTTTAGAACCACATCATAATAGGTCCAAAGCCTCCTGGACAATAGGTATGGGACGAGTAGTACACGCATAGGATACAATTTAGAATTGAACTAGAACGCCTTTAAGTAACAACTTCAACATAGTAATTGAGTAGCAAGAGATGATAGGTTGTGCCCGCTGAATAATATGAGAAACTCCTACCTTAAGGAAGTTGTGAAGTATTATTTATGTTGCACGGTATAATTTTTTAGGCTAAAAACCTTAGGACTCCCCCCCCCCCCATTTCTTTATATGATTGTTATTTATACTCAGTCATTTAACATAAACCAATTCAATTGTACACTTGTAATCTTTAAGATTTGTACCGATTATTTATTCTTATGTGTTATAATAAAGTCTTCAACTTTTATACCTTTCCTCGCTTGTTTGATCACCTAGCTTAATCATCTAATCCATATAGTTAAAATTTCGGCCAGAAATCATAGTTGTGGACCTCGAAGAGTGCCTAACCCCTTCTCATTGAGGTAATTTGAGCCCTTACTCGATCTTTGGTGACGTATACTAGTTAAACAAAGTTATTTCCAAATAGGTGCCCTAACGCACCTTAAAAATCGTTAGGTGGCGACTCTTCTCTTTTAATACCTCCCTTAAAAGAGATGTCACGTGTCGAAACCCGCTTTCGCAAGAAAACGGGGCGCGACAACATGGCGACTCTACTGGGGATTTACACTTAGGCCCTTACCATAACAAAATTGACTTATGCGGATTAAAAGATATTTGATGACATGTACATCCCTTCCTTTATCTTCCTTCATTTGTTTAATTTTCCATGACACATATATCCTTTCCCTTATCTTCTTTTATTTGTTTAATTTGCTATAACATGTACATCCCCTCCCTTATTTCCGTTTATTTGCTATGATATGTACGTCCTCTCCCCGTTTCCCTCATCTTGTCTAAGACTGCTATATCATAACTCTCCCATCCCTATTTCTCTACCTGCTTCATTACGTTCTCGTACATTTTCATGAGTTGAACTGACTTCTCTCTTTTTGCCTTTCTTTTCTTTTCTCTTCTTTTCCTTCTCATGTTCATCTTTACCATATTATTTACTGTTGCATGCACTTTTATCATGAAAATACTTGACAACATGTTACTATTTCTGCATAAAGCATGCTCCACATCACACTCCACTCGTGCTTATTATAAACGTAGCGACGCCTAATGAGTGTCTGCGCTTTCCTGAAAATACCCTTTTAAACCGGAAAGACTTATTTTCGGTAGACTAGTCGATTAGCAGTGCAGTAAACGGTCCCGTGTCTTTCCCTCTCAAGTTGTCCACTTGAGAGTACCAGTCTAGACCCTTCTAGAAACCATACTCTGATTTGAAATGTACATGCATCATGCTGAACCTAGTACGGATTGAGACGTCATTGACATAACAACCGGCTTAGATAAAACCTTGTCCAAAGTCTGACGGGATTTCCATAATCCCAAAGGACACTATCATATTATGTCCATTTCTTGGAGAAAATGTGTCAACATGCTGATCGATAGTGCGTAAATAGCCGAATCTGGAAGGGGAAAATGGCTAACTTTTATTTGTTTGAAGAAAATGAAGCACGAAGTCCCCAGGTTCGGTAAGTCCAAAATATCCCACCTTTACTAATTAACTGGTGGAAAGACCTCGCACCTTGTGATGAACATTATGTGAGGAGAGTATTGGGTAACCTGCCGTCTTTGCTGAATATTCAACCAAACAGGGAATTGATTGAGGACGCTACCATGTTCTGGTATTAGAAAAGAGCTATTTTTTGATTTGGCAATACAGAAATGACTCCTCACCTGGAAGGAATAGGGGGTTTTTCCAAGTTACCATGGGATAGTCCGGGATTGCTAGTGCCAGAAAATCGCACTCCCCACGGTTTTCCAAAAATATTGGGTTTTAAGAAGAATAATGAACTACTCTATCTAAGGAAATCATACATTCCTTTTAAGCTTCTTTACGAGCGCTATGGGCATAGAAAATGATATTGTCTTCATCATGATAAACTAGCCATTACTTCTTTAGGATGGGTGCATCGCCGAGTTTATGTTTTTATTGTCTGCTTGTTGGGATTGTTGATCTTTCCGATGCAAGGAGGAAGGATTCACACTTACTTAGACATGGTGGCCATGACCTTAATGGATGGAATCGATGGACAACCTCATACTATCGTCCCAATGATTTTAGCTGAGATATATCGTGCTATGGATTGGTCCAAACATGGATTCAGACACTTTGAGTGTTGCAATCTATTGCTACAAGTCTGGCTGTTGGAACACTTTCAGAGGGGTGAGTACTGTCAATAGCTTCTGTGAAGGCCACTGAATGATTACATAGCCGATCATCACCCAAAGAAAATGATGTTTATCCCAGACAGGTTTGCAAAGCTGGAAATGATGTGGGTCGGGTGCGTTTCTTTAGCAATCTGACAGACGAGCAAGTGCATTGGATGCTTGAGTGGTTTCCTAGTAGTGAGTTCATTATCAGTTCAAAAGGGACTACTCACTTGGTACTGATCGGGCTATGAGGAATCTACCCGTATGCTCGTATAAGGGTAATGAGGCATGCTGTAAGGAAACAAGTCATACCTTGGGTTTCCAACATGGTCCAGTACAAGGCTGATTTCAAGGTTGATGTCATCCCATTCAAGTTGAAGTGCAACACATGTTGAACCAAAAGATCATTGTAGAAGGAGAAACTATTGTGCCAGACAGGTATCACGCTGGCCATATGTACTACTATTTATTATGGCTGGAAGACGACGTAGCTGGGGACATCAAAGCAGGAGTCAATCTAAAGGATAGGATCATAGATGAAGTGGCTGAGGTACAAGTGAAGTACAAGAGGCTACGCAAAACGGTGTTCGAGTTCGAAGCTAAGCATCTAGAGTAACACAAAGTAAACATAGAGGCGATAAGGGAATGGAAAGAGATTTCCACTAAGTCAACAGAGAGGTTAGAATACTTTGAGCAAGGGCTAATGGAGCTACAAATGAAGATGAGAAAGAGACTTTGGGATTGTCAAGGCATGATCAACGATGAATGAGGAAAGCTGGCAAAGGCTTACTTATTGCTGGACATGTACGATCTGGGAAACATGATTGATCGGGTCAAGAGAGCCAATCATGGAGAAGGTACTTCAGGGACAAAGTAGATGATGTTCTTTACCACTTTCCAGTTTGAATTAGATTTCGATGTAATAAGTCTTAATGCCATTAGTGATTTTATTATTTGTCGATTTAGTAAGAAATTATTTTGGCTTATTTCTGCACTAATGAAATGAAGCAAACGTTAGCATAAATTTTCTCTAAGTCTGTGTATCGCTTAGGCCCACTTCAGGCACAATGAGGATCCCAAATTAGGACGCAAATCATTGCATGACTTTTGCGAAACATGTTTAAATATTGCAAACACTCCATTATTTCACCTTACTTACTTGGTTACCTTTTTATTTTTATTTCTTTATTTATTCCCACTCCCAAAAATTGGTTCGCACATACTGACAACATCATCATACCACACTAGATCTATCCACCTCCTCCTCCACCTAGTGACCCTAAAAGCAAAGGTAAGGGCAAGGGAAAAATGCATGATTTAAGTGGTATCCAGAAAGATAATGCTGCTGTGGCGGAAATTGTTGAAACTTTGGATGGTAGAAGCACCCCGGGGCAGAATGAATTAGTCTTACGTTTGGAGCAGAACATCCTGGAGTTACAGGACGAACTTGAGCAGGTCTGCAATCTGGCAAACCTTTCCCTCACTCTCAATGATTCCAACATCAACCAGCAAAATCCAACTACCCAAAACCAAACACCGCCATAAACACACACAAAACTAGAATCCACCTACACCACACCAGTATCATAATCCCGCCAACTCAATACCCGTAAGCCACAACTTACCACACTCCCTAAAATGTACCGCAACCTACTCCCAATCCCAAAAACACAACGAACGACCACCCATATACCCAAGTTCCCAGAACTGATCACAGCAATCTGATATATGTGGAAACCTTACCCTATACCCCGTAAAAAACCCTATACATACCTGAACCGACTGAAAATGACCTTCTCATTCGAAACATTGCAGAGTAACTCTAGAAACTTACAGGGAGAGTCCAGAGCATTTAAGGTGGGAAAGGCGTTGAAGGTCTGAATTATGAAGATCTGTGTATTCAGCCAGATGTGGAACTGCCGGAGGGTTACAAACCTCCCAAGTTCGAAATGTTTGATGGCACTGGTGATCCGAAGGTGCCTATAAGAACCTATTGCGAGAAGCTTGTGGGAGTAGGTAAGAATGAACAAATCTGCATGAAACTGTTCATGCGGAGTCTTATATGAGATGCCCTGTTTGGTAAATCAGTCAAAACCTGAAGAAGTGGGCAAATTGGGTAAGTATGGCATCAGATGTTATGGACAGATTCAGGTTCAACATAGAGAATGCTCTAGAAGTTTTCTATATCCAAAACCTCAAGAAGAAGCTGACAAAAACCTTCCGCAAGTATGCTACTCATTGGAGGTCAGAAGCCGCAAAGGTAGGGCTAGTGCTTGAAGAAGAACAAATGAACAAGTTCGTTGTTAGAGCTCAAGATACGGAGTATTATGAAAGGTTGATGGTCATCGAGAATCACTAGTTCTCAAACATCATCAAGTTAGGAGAGAGGACAGAAGAAGGAATCAAGAATGAGATGGTGACTAATTGTGAGGCGCTACAAGACACAAATAAAGCCTTGCAATCAGGAGGTATCTCAAAAAAGAAAGAAGTGGGCGTTGTGATGGTAGCCCAGGGCCCTAAGTCTCCCCTCACATACCAAACACCTTCACCCACATATCAACCCTCACTCCCAAAATAACAATACCCTGCCACCACCTACCATACCTACATCACTCAACCTGTATATTACTATTCACATCCACCCACCCACCAAAACTACCCAAAGCCACGTCTAAATTTTGACCGCAGAACTCCAGACAATAAATCCCAATTGCTGAACTCATAGCCCAACTGTATGAACGACCGAAGGCCACATGTTATGTCACCCCTATTCCGGTTATTGCTACTAAGAATCCTTCCCAGTGGATAAATCCCAACAAAACACGTGGCTATCATTTAGGCATGAAGAGTCATACCATTAAAGAGTGCCGCATGTTGAAAGACAAGATTTAGACACTGATCGATACTAAGGTTATACAAGCAAAGGAAGTTACACTGAATTTTCGCAATAACCCTCTCCCGAATCACAGGGGTGAGGGTGTGAACGTAATAGAAACTGATGAGGATTGGGATTAGGAAGGGTCCATCGAAATCATTCGAGAAGGAGACACTCCCAAAACATCTTCGGTCACCCTCAAGCCAGTTGTGGTGCAAACCCAAGAACCATTTGAGGTCGAGGTAACTACACCCTTCACTATAATGGTAGCTCCCACACCATCATATGAGCCTGATGCCATCCCATGGGATTATGTTGCAGAAGCAAGAAGAAAGGGAAAAGCCAAAATGGAAGACACAAGTGTCGCGCAATGTATGACTAGAACTGGTAGAGTTTACACACCAGAGAATCTAGGAGGAATGAGCAAAGAAGCTATACCTAAGCCTCCTGTTGGTGAGACTTCTACGGACGATCTTTGGAGGAAGATACAAGTAAGGGAATACTCCATTGTTGTCCACCTGAACAAGACCCCCGCTCAGATATCCATCTTATCAGTATTGCAAAACTCATACGCACACAAGAATGCCTTGATAAAAGTGTTAAGTGAAGCTTATGTACCCACTCACATCACTAGTGGAGAGATGGCTAACGTGGCCGGACAGGTATTGGATAGTTATAAAATTACTTTCCATGAAGACGAGTTACCGCCAGAAGGGTTGAGTCATAACATGGTGTTGCATATCACAATGCAATTTAAGGACAAGTTCATTTCTAGGGTTCTGATAGATTAAGGCTCAAGCCTGAACATATGCCCGTTGACCACTCTGAAAAGATTAGGTAAAGTCCAGCACGAGATACAGATGGGAAGTATGAATGTGAAGGCGTTCGACGGATCTGAGAGTGCCACTATCGGGGAAATCAACATTGATCTACAGAAGGGTCCGACTTAGTTTGATATTGAGTTCCAAGTGCTAGATATATCTGATACTTACAACCTATTGTTGGGACGACCATGGATACACGCAGTTGGGGCAGTGACTTCCACTCTGCACCAGGTTGTGAAGTTCGAGTGGAATCACCAGGAGGTGATCATTCATGGAGACGGAAGCAACCCTATCTACACCATCCAGACTGTTCCAGTCATCGAAAATAAGAGGAAGTTAGGCGGAGAAACATATCACCATATTGAGCGGGTGAATGCAATTGAAAAGGATCGATGGTGGAGCAAGAATATAGAAATCATATTCCGGTGGACGGGATATGAACCAGGCAAGGGTTTTGGCAAAAAGCTTCAAGGGATCACTAAACCCGTACAACCACAGTATCATGGCATGACCTTTGGACTTGGTATGAATATACCGTACAAGAACATCGGGATTGGATACCGCCATGGAGCGCCCATTATTATCCGATGGAATAACCCATACCACCTCTGCACCAGACATTCCGTCAGGCTGACATAATGTGGGGATCCGAGGAAGATGAGATTTTGGCCGTTATAAGGAAGTTGTTTCTGGATGTAGAAGATATGGACTGTAGTGCAATTGTTGAGGAGGAGGAAGACCTTACCATTCAAACACTGGGAGAATGAGCTGTTCTCAAGAACTAGATCGTTGTACCATCCCAGGCTCGCCAAGTTCCTGGGTAGCCCGACAAATTAGCATGACTTGGTTTCAAATTGTTTTGAGCATTTAAGACATTTTCAGTATTTTGTTTTGAAATAATTACTCGAGCTATCGAGTCATACTTGTTGACATCTTTAAAGTTTTATTATGCATTATTGTTTTTCATATTTATTATTATCTTTCAATATTATTTGCATCATAATTATTACATATCATGATGAACCTACGACTGTGACATGTAATGAGACAACGCAACATAAGGATAGTGATTCAGAAGAACTAGAAGATTGTATAATACTTGAGGAAACTGTCAATGAAGTAGAGAACTTTGAAAACAAACCAAAGTCTAATTTGGATGAAACTGAGGCCGTTAATTTAGAAGATTCTGAAATATTTAAGGAAGCTCGTATAAGCATTCATCTATCACCGTTAGAAAGGGAAGAGTATATCAGGTTCCTAAGGGAATATGAGGATATTTTCGCATGGTCCTATGACAATATGACTAGGTTAAGCACATCCATAGTAACTCACAAGCTACTTACCAATCCCATATGTCCCCTAGTGAAGTAGAAGCTCAGAAAGTTCAACCTAGATATGTGTCTGAAGATAAAAGAGGAGGTCACCGAGCAAATCAAAGCCACGATTTTTTGAGGGGTCGAATACCCGATCTGGTTCGCCAACATTGTGCTGATTCCGAAGAAATGGGGAAAGTTAGAATATGTGTCGATTACAGTGATCTGAACAGAGCAAGTCCTAAGGATGATTTCCTATTTCCTAATATACACATACTAATCAACAACTACGCCAAGCATTAGCTCCAACCTTTTGCGGATTGCTTCGCGGGATATCATAAAATCTTGATGGATGAAGAGGATGCCGAAAAGATCGCCTTTATCACACCGTGGGGGATATATTTTTATAAAATAATGCTGTTTGGTTTTAAGAATGCTGGGGACACCTACCTAAGGGCCATGATGACTATCTTCCACGATATGATACACAACGAAATTGAAGTGTACGTGGATGATGTTATCATCAAATCCAAAAGGAGCTCACATCACACAACAAAGCTGAAAATACAATTTGAAGTTGAACCCTGCAAAATGTACCCTCAGAGTCCCTACTGGAAAGTTGCTAGGTTTCATCGTCAGCCACCGAGGTATTGAGTTAGACCCGTCAAAACTTAAATCTATCCATGACTTGCCACCGCCAAAGAATAAGAAGGATGTGATGAGTTTTCTAGGATGCCTCAATTACATCAACTATTTTATAGCACAATAAACGATGATATGTGAGCCGATCTTTAAGATGCTGAGGAAAAATGCTTCAACAAGCTGGACTGAAGAATGCCAGAAAGCCTTCGACAAAATCAATGAGTATTTATCTAAACCGCCCGTGTTGGTCCCTCCTGAACCAAGAATACCTCTGCTGCTTTATCTAGCCATGTTGGATGGAGCCTTTCACTGCATTCTAGGACAACATGACGAAACTGGAAGGAAAGAGCAAGCGATATATTATATAAGCAAGAAGTTCACGCCTTACGAGGCCCGTTACTCTTTGTTGGAGCATACCTGTTGTGCTCTAACATGGATACACCAGAAGTTGAGACATTATTTCTGTACGTACACTACATATCTCATATCAAGGATGGATCCACTATAATACATCTTTCAGAAACCCATGCCGACGGGTAAGTTAGCAAAGTGGTGGATATTGCTAAGTGAGTTCGATATCATCTATGTAACTCAAAAGGAAGTCAAGGGGAAAGCGCTGGCCGATCACTTGGTGGAGAATCCCGTAGACGGAGAATACGAACCACTGAAGACGTATTTTCCTGACGAGGAGGTGTCGTTTGTAGGAGAAGATATTACCGAAGCATGCGATGGTTGGAGGATGTTCTTTGGCGGAGAAGAAAACTTCATGGGAGTGGTCATCAAAGTTGTCTTAGTATCAGACACCAGTCAACATTAACCGGTATCCACAAAACTCAGGTTCTCATGCACCAACAATATGGCAGAATACGAGGCCTGCATCTTGGGACTCAGGTTGGCCGTTGACATGAACATTCAGGAGTTACTGGTAATCGGAGATTCTGATCTATTGGTACACCATGTACTAGGAGAATGGGCTACTACGAACACTAAAATATTGCCATAGATGCATTGTGTATAAGAGTTGATCAAGAGGTTCACAAAGATAGAATTCAAACATGTTCCAAGGATTCAGAACGAGTTCGCAGATGCATTAGCTACCTTGTCTTCCATGATACAACATCCAGGAAACAATTTCATCGACCCTATCCCATTAGGAATTCGCAAGAAGCCAGCCTACTGTGCTCATGTTGAAGAAAAGTTTGACGGAAATCCATGGTTCCAAGACATCAAGGAATACTTAGAAAAGGTATAATATCTAGAGAATGCTACACGCACACAGAAGCGCACACTTCGAAGATTGGCCAGCCATTTCTTTCGAAGCGGGGAACTCTATATAGAAGGACTACTTATTTGGAATTACTGTGATGTGTCGATGCCAAGGAAGCATCTAGATAGCTCGAAGAAATACATGCCGGAAGTTGCAGACCTTATATGAACGGTTTTGTTTTGGCCAAGAAGATATTAAGAGCAGGGTATTTTCTGGATGACTATGGAAATAGATTATATCAAATATGTTCAAAAGTGTCACCAATACTAGATACATGCTGATATGATATGAGTACCACCCAACGAACTCAATGCAACAAGTTCACCATGGCCTTTCTCTTCTCGGGTCATGGATGTCATTAGACCAATTGAACCCGCTGCTTCAAACGGACACAAGTTCATTTTGGTAGCCATAGACTACTTCATAAAATGGGTTTAAGCCACGTCCTATGAGGTTGTAACTAAGAAGGTTCTAGCATATTTTGTCCGGGATCGGATTGTTTGTCGGTTTGGACTACATGAGCCAATCATTACTGACAATGCCGCCAATCTCAATAGTGATCTGATGAAAGCCATGTATGAAACATTCAAGATCAAGCATCAGAATTCTACAGCATACAGACCGCATATGAATGGAGCTGTAGAAGCAGTGAACAAGAACATCAAGAAGATATTAAGGAAAATGGTGGACAACCACAAGCAATGGCACGGAAAGCTACCATTTTCTTTGCTCGGATACAACACCACCGTTCGTACATCAACTAGGGAAAATCCTTATCTACTGGTCTATTGTACCGAAGTAGTTATCCCTGCCGAAGTAGAGATCCCTGATGGTAGGCTATTATTACGTATTTTAGTCGCTTGTTGCACTTTAATTTACAATACTTTATTCATGTTTGAGCTTTAATTGATAGTGTTTTGCACTTATTGTGTGTTTTATGCCTTATAGGAGTGATTTCGAGTGATGTAGATGTTATGGAATGCATTCGAGTGATTTGAAGGTTTGAAGTCAGAATAAAAGCCCAAGGGATTAAGTCGGGATCGTGTTCAGGGGTCGAGGACCAAGTCTGGATGTCAAAACGCAAGCAAAATCCATACTCCAAGAAATGTACACTAATGCGATGCACTGTGCGACGCAACCGTGTATTTTGGGCTGCCAGTCAGAAGTTGAGCTCTCTGGATTTCCCCACTAAAGCCTCGCACGGCACGTCGCCCCATGCGGCACCCCTGTGTAAATGTTACAGAGCCAATGTCCTATTTCAACTAGGAGAAGGTGGTTTCGTCTGGGCCCAACCCTACTTGGTATAAATATATGAAAAAATGTTATTTTCTAGACTTTCGATACATATTCGACCTAAGGATGCTAAGGAGGAGTTGGAAGCACACGAGCACAAGGATTGCATCATTCCTCCCTCACTCAAGACCCGTTTGGATCAAACTTATGTTTTCCTCTACTTTAACTTTATTTGTAATGAATTGCTCCATATTTATGGAGTAGTTCTCTTTAGGGTTGGATGGATTTGTTGTATTGATGATTTTTTGTGAATTATAACTCTTGTTTTATGTATTGAATCATTTTGGATGATTTAATTATTGCATCTATATTCACTTATTCATGTAATCGAGAAAGGCTTAACTTGTGAAATATTTGCATTATATTGTTGGTTGATTTGTTAATTATTCTTATTAATCGAAAGAGGCAAGTTGAAGCATTGATTAAGCCTAGTTAGGATGATAATCGAGAGAGGTTCTCCTAAAGACCAATTCACTATGCATTCTTGCATATCTTCACGTGCTTAAATTGGTTCATCTTGTGAAGTTAAGACTTATTCGAGAGAGGAGTTTTTGCTGAACGTTTGAACTAATAATTGAGTGAATTCGAGAGACTCACTTAAACATTAGAAGTGAATTACCTAGCGTTGGATCCCAAACAATTATCTTGCACCTATTCTATCGACCCCTATTTTTTCCCATTGATAACTTCCTTTCTTACCTTTGTTGCGATTGTCATTAGTCAAGAGCTTTAGATTCTTAGTTAATTTTAGTTAGAAATCATATAAATCTCAATTGTTGATCCTCTTGGATAGCAACCGAGCTAGAAACTACGATAATACTATTTAAATCCAATCCTTGTGGGTTCGATATTATACTATACTATATTTTATTAGTGAGCATAATTTAGGTGTGTGTTGCGCTCGTCAAATTTTGGTGTCGTTACCGGGGATTGGCAATCAATAGTGTTTGAAATAGTTTGTAGTTCTAATTCAGGAATTTTTCTTTTTTATTTTATTTTATTTTTCCCTTTTTACGTTTGGTGGTTTTTGACTGTGTGTAGGTTACAGGTTCAAAGTGGTGCATGACTAGAACTTCTGCAGAGGAAGTGCTACCATACGACCCAGAAATTGAAAAACAACTGCGACAAGTGAGGAAGGAAAGAAATCTCACTGAGACAACAGTAAAGGTTTGGCAATCCTAAACCAAAGAACTTATTGTTGGAAACGGTGAAGATAATGTAGATTTAGCTGTGAGAGAAGTATCCCAACAAAGAGAACAAGTTGCACGGGATGCTGATGAGGCAACTATTAGAGATGCGTAGAACATCTATGAAGAAGAGAGGGGTATCAGACTTAACCAACATCAACCCTTGCCTGGGAGACCACTTGGCGATTATGCTAGACCGGTCTATAATCTAGGATTATCCAGTGTTAGACCACCTCTAATTGCAGCAAACAATTTCGAGTTGAAGCAAGGGTTGTTTCAAACCCTTCAGAATTGTTGTGTCTTTAGAGGGAAGCCAAATAAAAATCAAAACACTTATCTAATGGACTTCGGAGAGATTATGAACACATTTCAATATAGTAGGGTGTCACAAGATGCAGTGTACTTAAGGGCATTACTCTTTTCACTTAAAGATGATGCTAAAGAGTGGCTTTGGAGTTTGCCCAGTGGATAGATTAGGACTTGGGAGGAGATGACCAGAAAATTCTTTTATAAATATTTTTCCTCAGATAAGATGGGAAAGATTAGAAGACAAATCCATAACTTCTGCCTGAAAGAGTCTGAAATTATTTTTGAAGCACAAGAGAGGTTTAAGGAGATAGTTAGAAAGTGTCAACATAGCGGAATTGAACTCTGGATGTAACTCCATGATTTTTGGGAAGGATTAACACCGGCCTCACGTAGAACATTGAGCAATGCAGTTGGAGGGCCTTTGATGAAGAAGACTCTAGAGGAGATAGTTACAATTCTTAATGAGTTATCTGAAGATGCTAATGAGTGGCCCTCTGAGAGTGCTAAATAAAGAAGATCAATTGGTGTTCACTAAGTCCTAATACATCTGTGTAGGTACAACTTGATACTATGGCTAAGGAAATACGAAAGCTGACTTTAGCCTCGATACAAAAGGAGCCTCATGCAGCTTGTACTATATGTGGAAGAGGATACCCTACTGATGAGTGTCAAGCCTCAACTGAGCAAGTGAATGTTGTGGAAAACTACAATTTTAATGCAATTGGTCAGAAGCACCCCGATTTTTCATGTAGTTCACCTGGGGGTACTGCGAATGCTTGGCAACAAAATAACTCTAGACCCTAGGGACAAGGAGCTCCTGGCTTTATGAATCAGCAGAGGCAACAATATCAACCTCAACAACCCATTCAGTCTGGCATAGAAGGTCTCATGAATGACTTCATTCTAAAAATTGATGAGAGACTTGAAACTCAAAGTGCAGCTATACGGGAACATGGAGCAGCTATCAAAGAAATAGGCACTGGTTTTTAAACTTGGAAAGACAAGTTAGGCAGCTAGCCACTCTATTGTCTGAAAGGATTCCAGGAACTCTCCCTGCTGATACTGAGAGAAATCCTAAAGAAATAGTGAATGTTGTGAACTTGAGAAGTGGGCAAGTGTTGAAGGATTCACCCCAATCGAAAAAGATATGATAATTGCAAAAGAAAGTGGGGAGCAACTGAAAAGTGATGATGACAAGAAGAAGAAAGGCCCAATGAAAACTGAGAAGAAGAAGATGGAAGAAACATCGAGAAGGGAGGAACCTGAGAAGAGCGAGCATATGCCTGCTTTACCTTTCCCTAAAAAGCTATATAGAAAAACGTTGGACAAGCAGTTTGGTAGATATTTGGATGTGTTGAAACAAGTCCGTGTAAACTTACCATTTATAGAAGTGCTCTTACAAATGGCTGCTTATGCCAAATTTATGAAGGAGATCCTTACAAAGAAGGGGAAGATAGAGGAGACCTCAGTGGTCAAGCTCACAGAGCATTGCAGTGCGATATTGCAAAATACACTCCCACAAAAGTGTGGAGATCCAGGGATTTTTACTATACCTTGATCATTAGGAACTATCAATTTTGATAAATCTTTATGGGACTCTGCTGCCTCAATTAATTTAATGCCTCTATCTATTTACAGGAAACAGGAGAAGGAGATTGGAGAGATAAGGTCGGTGCCAATATCTTTGCAGCTGGCGAACCAAACGACATTAATACCCGAGGGGATAGTGGAGGATGTGTTAGTTCAGGTAGATAAGTTTGTATTTCCTATAGACTTTATAGTGGTAAATATGGAGGAGAACAATAAGGTCCCTCTTATCCTAGGAAGACCATTCTTAGTGATGAGCAGAGCTATATTAGATATACACGAGAGGAAACTCATGCTTAGAGTGGGTGAGAAGACAGTGACTTTTGATATGACTGTAGCAAAGGGTGCACAAAAGGAAAAACCAGTTACAAGTGTTGAATGGAAAGTAAAGGGATCGAAGGAGAAGGCTGCAGTGAGCGAGAAATATAAGTGTGGGGTGTACCCCAAAAAGGCCGAGAAGAAGCTGTCTGCATGGATGTGCGCATTAGTTCGAAGGCTAGGAATGGATCCCGACTTTGACACAGACCCCGACTAGATATTCAGGGAAGTTTCCTTTACCTTACGCTTTTTAATTGTGTGTCATGGGGACATACCACAACTTAAAGTGTGGGGTGGGGGATATGTTGTATGTATGTATGTATATTAGTTTTAGTTTTTGTTGATTTAGTAGTTATAGATAGAAAACAATTGAAAAAAAACATTAATTTGTTTTTTTTTTAAGTTTTCGATTTTTTCCGACGATGGATATCATCGACAGGTTTCCTGATGTATTAAAGTCGGAAGGAAAAAGACAAAAAAAGTTTTCTTTTGTTAGGTAGTGTAATAATTTCCCCTTGGTGTTTCTTTGTGCCGCGGTTCTTTTCCAAGGGTTTATTTGAACCAAGTGTAGTTAGTTTTTATTTTTTTTAGGAGTAGGAAATCTTGTGCTGTAATTTGAATGAAAGGTAATATCTCTTGACTTTATTATGCCTTGAGAATAGTGAGTGCTTTATTTATGACGCTTAGGCTCAGTTTTTTACTCTTGTATAAGTACCTTAAATTGTATGATCTTAACTTTGCTCCACTGCTTTGACTATAGTGTCTGGATAATCCAATCTTAAGTGAGTTTTGTATCATGTGTGTGAGAGGTTTTCAACTATTTTGTGCACTGCATTTGATGTCTAGTACTTTCCCCATGTGTTTGCAAAGTGAAATGGTAGTTTTATTCAGTCTTGGAATGGATATAGGCATTTCTTTGTTGTGCCAGTTTTATTCAGTATTTGAACGTTATACCTCTCGCGAGCACTTGAATTTGGTATGAACTTTGTAAAAGTTGAAGTGTGGGGTGGTTGGTTTGGCTTTTGAGTGGAACTAATGAAATAAGGAGAAAGGTGCACTATTTTGAAAAAGTAAGAGCCACTTGAATTGAATAAGACAAGAAAAAGAAAAACAGTTGTATTGTATTGCAAAATATTCCTTGATAGTGGTAACTCTTAATGTAATTGTGCTTAAAGATGTAGGGAGTTAATGTATATTGATGTGAAGGTGGAGCTTTGGTTTGACATAATGTATATTAAAGTGCTTAGGGAGATGTAGTCACTCTTATATCTAAATATATCCTACCCATCACGCAGCCTACATTACAACCAGTTAAAGTCTTACTTGATCCTTGACAGAATGAGCTCAATTAGTAGAGTAGTACACTACGGGAAAGTGTATGGTTCGTCTTTTGTGGCATATGAATGTTTGTTTTTGAGAGTGAGTGAATTCTTTCTATGTTGAGTTCTTGTTCTTAAATTTCATTGTGTGTGGAACTACTCTCTATTGTTTTGTGAGGGCACATAATGCATGAAGGAAAGGTAATGTTATTGACCAAGGGATTAAGCCGGGATCGTGTTCGGGGGTCGAGGACCAAGTCTGGATGTCAAAACGCTAGCAAAGTCCGTACTCTGAGAAATTTGCAATAATACGATGCACTATGTGACGCAACAGTGTATTTTTGGCTGCATAACAGGAGTTGAGCTCTCTGTATTTCCCCACTAATGCCCAGTGTGGCTCGTCACCCCATGCGGCGCGGCTGTACAGATTTGACAGAGCCAATGTCCTATTTCGACTAGGAGAAAATGGTTTCATCTGGGCCCGACCCTACTTGGTATAAATATATGGAAAACGTTATTTTCTAGACTTTTGACACATATTCGACCTAATGAGGCTAAGAAGGAGTTGTAAGGACACGAGCACAAGGATTTCATCATTCCTTCCTCACTCAAGACCCGAGTTTGGATCGAACTAATGTTTTCCTCTACTTTAACTTTATTTGTGATGAATTGCTCCATATCTTTGGAGTAGTTCTCTTTAGGGTTTGATGGATTTGGTGTATTGATGATTGTTTGTGGATGATAACTCTAGTTTTATGCATTGAATCATTTTTGATGGTTTAATTGTTGCATATATATTCACTTGTTCATGTAATCGGGAGAGGCATAACTTGTGATATCTTTACATTATATTGTTGGTTGAGTTAATTAATTTTTCTTAGTAATCAAAAGAGGCTAGTTTAAGGATTGATTAAACCTACTTAGGAGGATAATCGAGAGAGGTGCTCCTAAAGACCAATCCACTACGCATTCTTATATATCTCCACATGCTTAAATTAGTTCATCTTGTGAAGTTAAGACTTAATCAAGGGAGGAGTTTTTGTTGAACATTTGAACAAATAAGTGAGTTAATTCGAGAGACTCACTTAAACATTGGAAGTGAATTACCTAGAGTTAGATCCCAAACAATTGTCTTGCACCTATCTTATCAACCCTTATTTTCTCCCATTGATAACTTCCTTGCTTACTTTTGTTGCGATTGTCATTAGTCAATAGCTTTAGATTCTTAGTTAATTTTAGTTAGAAATCATATAAATCTCAATTGTTGATCCTCTTGGATAGCAACCAAGCTAGAAACTACTATAATACTATTGAAATCCAATCCATGTGGATATGATATTATACTATACTATATTTGATTAGCGAGCATAATTTAGGCGTGTTGCGCTCGTCAATCCCCTCCTTAAGAAGTATACCAGAAGCTGAGATCAGCGATACAGAATGGGTACAGAACTAGTACGAACAACTAGCTCTCATTGATGGTAAAAGAATGAATGGAGTGTGTCACAGCCAACTCTACTAGAAGAGAATGGCGAGGACTTTCAATATAAAAAGGTTAGGTCAAGGAAATTCGCACCGGGGCAATTGGTGTTGAAATGAATCTTCTCATATCAGGATGAAGCAAAAGGGAAATTCTCACCCAACTGGCAAGGCCCTTACATGGTTCACTGAGTACTAACAGGAGGACCGCTTATACTTGCGGAAATGGATAGAGAGCTTTGGCCAAAATCGATCAATTCAGCCGCAGTCAATAGATACTTTGTTTAAGACTATGTTTGCACATTCTAGTTGATGTAACCTAAAATACACTTGACCTGATTCCTGTTTAAGAGAGGATACGTAGGCAGCCCTGTTGGTTCGGTCATATCATAGTAATTTCTTCATTTCCCCTATGGTCATAAACGAGGGTAATATCTCGAGTTTTCCCGATCTTATAATATTTAAAATCGCCAAGGAATGTACCGCCAGAAGTATGCATATAAACTGGTGCAGAATTTTGAGGAGGACCCTCAAAAGTTCGAGTTAAGGAGGTTGTAGTGTCTCATAAGCGTGTCACATTCGCCAATTTGATAAAATTATTTGTTCTCATGCATTATCACAGATTCCAAACAACTATATTTTTATAAAAATGATTTATCACTAATGCATGTTTTTTAAAAAATGGCATTCTTTCTATAGTCTCCAGACGTTACCCGGGGTGACTCGAACATGACCTCAAGACAGGAACAAATTCAAAGCGAGTAATCGAGAGAACAAACCTACCTTTCCCCCTCTCCAAAACTCACGAGTTTTCTTTGGATGCTGGAACAACGAACATAACAGGAACTTTCGCAAAAATATACATACAACAGGATCAATATCTTCACACTAACAGAAGTCTCCAAGCACAAACGCGTTAAGATAAAAATCATTTTTCCTCTCATATTTAATCGTTACTCTTACTGCATAGAGCTAAACACTGCCCTCATCGTTGCATAAGTCTAAGCACTGCCTTCCCTTATATGAGACTAAGCATTGTCTCTATTCTTTGAATGAGGCTAAGCACTGCCTCCATTATTGTATAAGGCTAAGCAGTTTCATGAGACTAAGCACTGTCTCCGCTACACTACATGAGGCTAAGCACTGCCTCCATTATTTCATAAGGCTAATCATTGCCATTCCTTTCATGAGGCTAAGCACTGCCTCCATTATTGCATAAGGCTAATCACTGCCTTTATTTGCATGAGACTAAGCATTGTGTCCATTCCTCACATGAGGCTAAGCATTGCCTCCATTATTGCATAAGGCTAAGCACTGCCCTTCTCTACATGAGACTAAGCATTGTCTCTATTCTTTTGCATGAGGCTAAGCACTGCCTCCATTATTGCATAAGGCTAAGAACTGCCTTTCTTTGCATGAGATTAAGCACCGTCTCTATTCTCTGCCTCCATACTGCAGAGGGTTAAGAAATGCCTCACCATTGCATAAGGCTAAGCACCGCCTTTCCTTGCATGAGACTAAGCATTGTCTCCACTTTTGCATCGGGCTAAAACACTGCCCTCGTTTCATACAAGGCTAAGCTTTGTCTTGCCTCATTCTTGTATATGACTAAGCATCACTTGTTTCCTCTATCAAACAATCGATACTACCGTATACTTGCATTTCATGGGTTGAAACATCGCCACATTATCCAAAGGCGTCATAGTCCGAAGTCACCATCCCCATAGCCCGAAGATACTATGCCATAGCCTGAGGATATCTCAAAATTGCATATCATTATTCAAAGGCGTCATAGTCTGGAGGCACCATTATCATGGCCCAAGGATACCATTTCATGACCTGCGAATCCCTTATCATATGCTTCATGGACCAGGACGTCATAGTCTAAGGACATCATCCTCATCGTCCACAGACAACTCTCATGGTCCGAAGGGAATTTGCATCATGTTTAAATTTTTACAAGAACTATGTATATTCGCATGCATCGTGTTTCAAGTTTTGTAGGAAACTCGGAAGGTAACTGTTCTACAAACAGGAGCAATTCTCGCTTCGCTTTCCATTCACAACGTTCACATCCTTCAATCACCTCAAACGTAACCGATGATCATCAATTGCTTACCCTTTGTTCTTTTACCATTCAAATACTTGCCTTATACATCCGTAATGTTCAAATTCATAGATCTACCTGAAATCATCCGTTACACACGACAATATTGCATCCAAAAGATCCTTTTCGAAACATACAACCACTCTTATAATAACTACATCGGTGTCGATCGTTGTTGGCTCCAGAACTACACACAACCTGATTCTCGTAACACCAGGGATATGTAGGCAACTCAAGAACCAGGGTTCGGCCCCCATTTTTTCAAAATACATCATTCTTCAGTCATTTCGGACAAAATTGGTCATCATTGTCTTTACCCAACAACTCTTTCATCACTCTCGGGTAAAGAGGTGCAGTTGTTGATACCCAATTTTGCCATCATATTTTTATAAAGGTCAGATATGCTTTCAAAATATCATTCTTGTACCGTCCCCAATTTACAAGAGTCATACAAGTATTTTCTATAATTTTTCGTAATATTTAAAGCCTTAAAAATGATTTTCTTGCATATAAATTATTTTAATACGTATTAATTACCCCTTTAAATTGTCTTGTGATGCCTTAATCATCCAAATTTAATATTTGTATCCATAAATATGTTTCATAATATTTTACCTCATTTGCATATAATTATATTTGTATTTTAAAGCTATTTACATAATTTTGCAGTAATAGCGTATATGCTGTGCATAATTATCTTTTACTATATTATTGTTGCCGAAATAGTATTTTTATATTTTTATAATGTTAAACTATTATTTTTAAGCATCTTACTACATAAATAATATTTTTTTAGTTTTTAACTGCCTCTTATAAATTTTCTTTATAAGTTTCGTGTATTTAATTTGTAGCCCAATTTGGAGCCAATTTCGGACTCAATCCATCGGCCCACACGCCAAGCCAGCCTAATAACCCCAAAGCCCAAACCAAATGACCCTCTCTAAAAACCCGGTCGCGACCCATTTGAACAACCCGTCACTCTTCCCTTTGATCTTGGTCGTTGATCTCAAATGATCAACGGCCCACAACAAATCCCGCCTTTCTTTATATCCCAAATCCCTAACCCTAAAGACCATTCCCCTATAAAACCTTCCTCCTCACAAACCATAGCAGTTGCCTTCCTCAATCTTTTCCAAATACGATCAAGTAATGGATTCCCTCGACGATCTGCTTACCTTTTATGGATTATCTCGTTGTTTCTTACAAGACTATGGTGTTACATAGTACTTGCCCTAATTTTGGAAAGTACCAATCTCCCAAATTGAGTGCTATCGCATTCAACCTTCAAGGTTTAGATGATATTTCGTCTATATACACTTACTACAAGGTTATATGACTCTGATTTACCAAGATCTTCGGCCAATCTTTGATTCCGGTCAAACTAGGGTTTGCCTGATTCTTTTTCTAATTTGGTTCTTAAACGATTCTGCGTGTTCTTCCTTCCTTATTTATGTTTGATTTATTGTGTTTCCTTGTTTAGATGATTCATTTTGACTACTAAATAAACCATTCCCCAAATCCCCAGGACGGACCCCATTACTGCTATTACTCCCATTATTCTTCTCTTTCACTCACTTACTTACTCTGTTACACTCGAAGAGTTTCTGAAACTGTTGAATTCTTGGTCGGCTGAAAGCCAAGGCCATAATACCATTAAACGACCTCCTCCAATGCAAGCACTACTCGGAGCCCTTCTCGAGGCTCTTCTGAACTCTGAAGCATCGGGGATTTGGGGTTCCATTGTCCTCTTTCAATTGCTGCTACTGAATCACTAATGATATTCTAAGTTCCTCACGCTTTTGCTCGTTTAACTTTGCTACTGGTTAGTGTCTTTAACTCTTACAATTTTAACTATTTCCCTTCTGTTTGTCTATGACATGTGTGTTCTGTGTGCCAATATTGTTTGAACTTTCATGAGTAAGCATGATTCAGTTTTCCTTACTATTCATGAATCTCTGGTACCGTGTTGGTGTATGCTTTACTGTAATTCTATTGTCTTAACAATGCTCTAATGTTTTATGTTCTCTAGTAGTTGAACTTGATAGGCTTCAACATATGTTATGTACTCTCATTATGTGTATTTTATCTTCAATGGATTCTGGTGTTCTTATGTTCTACTTGACTTTCATATTAACTTTTATGTTTTCATAGTTTCATTTGCCATGAGTCCCTGTATCACCATAGATTTCTTAAATCTTCTTTAGATGATTGATGTCAGCCTAGAATTCGAATGTGTTTGTCAATTTGGTTTATGCCCACTAGCCTGCCTACTTTTTGAGTGTTAACTAGTTGTGATCATGCTTTCCCTATATTTGATATACAAGATGATAACGTTCCTTATAATTAATCCATGATCGCACGAGTTCCTGCATGCTACATTGTTTAAATAATTCAGACCAAGCATGACTTATGTTTATACCTTCAGTGAACCCCAACAATGTTTTATTTGTTATTTGTAATCACGTTATAATCCTACCTTGCTAGTATTAAATTTACTTGAGTTCAATGCCCTTGGGTAATCCTAAATGCATAACTGAACTTGCCATACCTGATCAACCTGCAGAATCGTTGTTTTCTTTAAAGTTAGTAAATACCTACTAGTTACTCTGTCACCCCATGGACTTGTGTCTATGATTGTTCTGTGGTACTAGTTTCAAGCATGTATTCTTTTAAATCCTCCTGGTAAACCCCCTATATGTGAACTCCTATTGAATCGGTTTTGTACCATGTTTGTCTTAAGCCCCTATCAATCAAAACCTCCTTGAGAGTTTTGTTCCATTATTATTTATGTGTTTATTTGGGATATCATATTTAACAAGTCCAGTTTCTTCATTAGCTACAACACGTAAGTATTCCCTCGTGTACACGTCTATGTCTGAAGTGGTTTGAGTAATTAATTTGCATGGGGTGTTATTTGTGGCATCTGTCATTGGCTACTGTGTAAGCAAGACCAGTGTCTTCGCGTTTGGGCCTGGTTTGATGGGACAAATGTGTTGTTGGACCTGGGTACTGGATTCAAGTGCATGCTAATTATCCTTGTGAGGTTGGGATTTAGGCCTACTGGTGGTTCAGACAGCAAGACAGTGGAAGGCCCAGAAAATCAGAGAAATCCTTTGTGTTAGGCTTATAGTTATCTTATTGGGCTTATGACTGTTATTCTATTTACACTATTTATTTGGTCTGTAATAATTTGTAATAAAGAATAATGGGGAGACTAATAAAAGGGGACTGGGGTATTCCAATATTTGCATGGAAGGGTAGAAAACGTACATATAGGGTCTACGTACTTTATGCGCTATTTTGTTTAACTTGCTTTATTTCTGCATATCAATAGAAATCATGGCTATAGGAATCATGCACACCTCACTTGTACACTATTCAAACACGTTAGTCCAGGTATTTGGCATACTCTCTTTATACTACTATTATATGTTTAGATAGCATGCCTATAGGATGTATAACATATGCTTTTGTTGACTTAGATAACATGCCTATAGGAATTCAAATAATCAATTGGTCAATTGCTTCTATTACCTTAGTGTACTTCCCATCCAGATATCATGACTATAGGACTAAACTTTTAATAAACTGCCTCTGTTGTTTTCATTACACTGCCCCACCTAGATGACATGCCTATAGGAATAAAGTGTTATAAAAATCAAGTATGATTGTCAATTGTTAGAAATCCTGCCAATAGGGTATTGTCACTCGCTTAAAATTGTTCATGAGATCAACGTTGTTAATGCTGGACTCTCAAACTTGTTTCATTGCTTAGTTATGCCACTACTAGAAACCATGCCTATATGATAATGTCACCTGCCTAGACGCATATTTATAAAATCAGCGCTAATAATTCTAAGTTTACAAATAGTTTACTACCTCCTCGCCTAAGCCATTGATAGCAATGACGTTGCATATAAGATGCTGGAATTTAGAATCACCTAGAAACTATGCCTATAAGACTTTAAGTCTTAATTCTGAAACCATCTACTGTCTATTTTTCCGCGTGCATTTACTGTCTATGTGTTGAGGCTAACTTGGGCCTTTAATTTTCTTTACGTGAAGTCCTATCTGTTTTGAATGTCGTCTACCTTTCTCATTTTGAGCAACCTAAATTAAGTTTAGAACCATCTCATAGTAGGTCCAAAGCCTCCTGGACCATAGGTATGGGATGGGTAGTGCACGCATAGGATACGGTTTAGAATTAAAGTAGAACGCCTTTAAGTAACAACTTAAACATAGTAATCGGGTAGCAGGAGATGATAGTCTGTGCCTGCTGAATAATATGAGCAACCCCTACCTTAAGGGAGTTGCGAAATATTATTTATGTTGCATGGGGTGATCCTTTAGGCTAAAAAACTTAGGACCCCCCTTTCTTTATATGCTTGTTATTTATACTTAGTCATTTAACATAGACCAATGCAGTTGTATACTTGTAATCTTTATGATTTGTACCGATTATTTATTCTTATGTGTTATAATAAAGTCTTAAACTTTTATACCTTTCATCACTTTTTGATCACCTAACTTAATCATCTAATCCACATAGTTAAAATTTCAGCCGGGAGCTACAGTTGTGGACCTCGAAGAGTGCCTAACCCCTTCGCTTTGAGGTAATTTGAGCACTTACTCGATCTTTGGTGACGTATACTAGTTAAACAAAGTTATTTGCAAATAGGTGCCCTAATGCACCTTAAAAATCACTAGGTGCCGACTTTTCTCTTTTAATACCTCCCTTAAAAGAGTTGTCATGCGTTGATACCCGCTTTCGCTAGGAAACGGGGCGCGACACCAGGCACATCATGAGAGATTGTCCCAGACTTGGGTGAGGTGGATTTCATCAGAGCACTCAAGCTATCAGCTCTATTCCGTTTATTACTCCACCTGCACAGCCAACTAGGAGTGGAGGACAGGCAGGTAGAGGGTGCTCGAGAGAGGGAGGTCCGACCCGTTGATATGCTTTCTATGGTAGGGTTGAGGCCACTGCACTAGATGGTGTTATTACAGGTACAGTTTTAATTTGTAATAGAGGAGCATCTATCTTATTTTGATCTGGGTTTTTCTATCGGTGTGAGTCCTTCTATTTGCCTCATATATGGGTGAGTTCCGTGATTCCTGCCCTTTGTTTATGTGTTTACCTATGTTGAGAGATTCTATATCTGTAGCTCGTGTCTATCATTATGTTTTGTTCACTGTTAAGAGCTATGAGACTAGAAGGGACTTTCTGTTACACATTATGATAACTTTTGATGTGATTTCTGGATGGTTTGGCTATGATTTGTGATTTAGGTGCACTACTAGTAAGGGAAGTACGTTACATGTTGTGATTTTGTATTGTGAAATTGAGCTAGTGGAAGGTTTCGGTTGGTATGATGTGTATTCTACTTGTGATTCAGAGCTGAGGAAGGGATCCTCGCATTTTCGTATGGTTTGATGTGTTTTAACCGGGCTACGTGCCGCGGTTGATCTATATTAATATGATATCCTTGTGATTAGTTCATATGTTTTGACTCTCCCTTGTGGAATGGATTCGTAATATGGTACTGATAGGGAGTTGTGCCTGTCAAACTTGTTTGATAGCTCTCTCCTGTGTTTCTCTTTCAATATTTGGTCCTATTCACATTGTGCTTATCGGGTTTTAGCTTGCGAGGTGTGTGTCCAGGTGGCGTTGGGTGTGACTTATTGATTTGGGTGAATAGTTATGAGATCTTCATGTTTCTTGCATCATTGTCAGTGTCGTGAAGGTTTGGGACAAGGTTTTAGCTATTGTGAGATTAGTTACCTGTGTTGGATTTGATTATGGGCAGCTATCGCGGTAAGAGTTATTGTTCTGGGCATATGTGTGATGTGTTATGTCATGTGGTTATACCTTGTGGGTGTATGCATGAGTCGTTGCAGCTGGTTAAGGGTTATACAATGCATTTATGGGGGAATCGGGTCTTTGGGAAATGATCGGATGGTGGACAATTTGGTTCTAAGGCTTATCGGTGTGGGTGGAAGGAATAATCTTCAGTTGAGATGGTGTTGTCGAGCTTATATGGATTGGGGTGATGTGGGATCGCGCGCGAGTATATGTAAGGTGAGTTCATCCAGCGATTCCGTGGCTTCGGACATGTTCTTGGCACATTCGAGGACGAATGTTTGTTTAGAATAGGAGAATGTAATGACCTAATCGGTCGTTTTTAGAATTAGTATTCCCTTCAGTGGCTTAAGGTCTCGAGCAGCTTTGTATTATGTATCATGACTTGTATGTGTGACCAGGTTCGGTTTTCGGATGATTCAGGATTGATTTAGAAGAAGGATTCTTATTTTAGAAGCTTAAATGCCAAGAGTTGACCAGATTGTGACTTTTATGTAGACGACTCCGGAATAATGTTTTGATGATTCCAATAGCTTCGTATGGTGATTTTGGACTTATGCGTATGCCCGGATTTGGATTTGAAGGTCGATTTGATGTATTTTGGCGAAAGTTGGAAAGTTGAAAGTTTGGAAGGTTGAGAGGTTTCACCAGGAGTTGACTTTATTGATATCGGGTTCGGATTTCAATTTCGAGAGTTGGTATAGCTCGGTTGTGTCATTTGAGACTTGCATGCAAAATTCGATGCCATTCCGGGTTGATTGGGTATGATTCGGCGCTAGTTGTAGAATTTGATAGTTCATAAGTTCACTAAGTTCGATTTGAGGTGCGATTATTAGATTTGATGTGTTTGATGTGATTTGAGGCCTCGAGAAGGTCCGCGTTATGTTATGGAACTTGTTAGTATGTTCGTACAGGGTCCTGGGGGCCCCGGGTGTGCTTCAGACGAGTTTCGGGTCATTTCCATGTTGTCGAGGAGGACTAGTTCTAGTGTTTCGCATCTGCGCATTTTGGAGCATACATACGGACCCGCGTCTGTGTGATTTTTGTTGCTTCTGCGAGCTGGCGCATGTTCAGGAGTTCCGCTTATGCGGATGAGGGACTGCAGGTGTGGTTACGCTTCTGCGGAGATGGATCGCAACTGTGAAGTTGAGGCTCCAGGTAGTTTTTGCTTCTGCGGACATTTCGCATGATTTCAAATCTCCATCATTCATTTTGGAAATATGTTTCCAATATCACTTAGATTCATCAGTCAAATACTAGAATCAAGGATAACATAATGAATAATAACCAAATCTGAGTAAAACAAACACTTACCCTAATCCATATGGTGCAAATCCCTTAAAAATCGCTCAAATCCGAGCTCCCAATCTCAAACTATCATAAAATAACTCAAACCCTCGAAATGGAATTATTTAAGTCTATGTCCAGTGATACCCTTCGCGATCGCGGGACGTACGTCGCGATCGCGAAGGTCAAGCTCTTGCCTAACTGCTGCCCCTTCTTCGCGAACGTGAAGACACGTGGCAAATGCGATGCCAACCACAACTGAGCCTACGCGTGAATGCTCTCCCTCACCTAAAAAGGTGAAGGCTAAAAGCCTGACGAACCCATTCAACCTTCCCTTCTACGAGAAAGTGACGCCCACGACGCGAATGTGATGACCACTTCCCTCAACGCTCCATGAATGCGACAGCCTCATCGCGAACGTGAAGGGAAAAATCACCAGCCACCCAAAACACACTCCATGATCGCAATCCTCCTACCGCGATCCCGATGAACACCAGTAATCAGCAACTCCAAACATGAGTGAAATAGTCTAAAACTCATCTGTAACACACCCGAAGCCCCTCGGACCCCGTCCAATCATACCAACCAATCCTAAAACATAACGCGGACCTGCTCGAGGCCTCAAATTACACAAAATAACATTAAAATAATGAATTGTACCTCAATTCAAACTTAATTAACTAATCCAAATTTCCGCATTCCAAACCTTAACTGAATATGCCTAAACAACTTATAATGACCTCAAATTTTAGACACAAGTCATAAATCACTATATAAACCTATTCCAAGGCTTGGACTCCAAAACATACATCACTAACAACAAAGTCAGCTATGGGTCAAACATATAAACTTCTACACTTTCAAATTTTTCAATTAGAGCCAAACTAACCTAGGAACCTCTGAATCCAAACTCGGACATGCACCTATGTCCAAACTCACCATCTGAACCTAATGGAATCAAACTCTGATCCAAGGTCAAATATACAAAAGAAAAACTTCATCAACACATCTAACTTAAGCTTCTAAACTAGGAACTAAGTGTTCCAATTCAATCCAAAATTTTCCTAACAGCAAACTAACTATCCCCGCAAGTCAAACAACAACAAATACACATACGTGAAGCAACGAATAGGGTAACAGGGGTCAAATACATAAAATAATCGGTGGGGTTGTCACAATAACAAAGAGGCTGAGCCTCACCATCCTGTCCTCCCCCTAGGATGACTTCTACCTAGTTGACCTCCGCCTCTAGCTGGATGAACCCCACCTCTAGCTGGCTGGGTGAGTGGTGTTGAAGCTGGTGCTGGAACCATGGACTTTGTAATCTATCATGGCGTACCACTCTGAAATCTAGGGCATTATCTCCTGATGTGACCTGTATCTCTGCACTCAAAGCAACCCTTCAACTGACATGGCTGTAGAATCTGAAGTTGTCCCTAATGACCCGAATTACCATTGTAGAAACTCTATATCGGGAATGCATTGATAGGAACCTGATCTAGAGATGCACTGTATGGCGACTTGCCTAGGAGAGAACCATACATATCATGGGTCCCTAACATACCATGAGAAACCTAGAGTGCTGACTAAAGTGTCCTAATAGCATGACCTCTACCAAAATGACCCCTTCCTTCTAACAAGGCACCACTGAAACTATTAAAATGATGAGGCCTTTTGTCAGACGTCGCCTATCTCCTTTGGGTAAGAATGTGCTCAATCCTCAGAGCAATCTCCACTACCTGAGTAAAATAAGTCTCAGTCTCGGCTCTGTAGCCATCTGAAGTCTAATACCATAAGCAACCCCCTCTATGAACCTCTGCACCTTTACCCTCTTAGTAGGGATAATGATAGCTATATGTCGATACAAATAAAAATATCTTGTCTTATACTGGGTGACTATCATACCACCCTGTTGAAGATACTCAAGCTGGCTGCACATATAATCTATGTGAGTGAGCGGGATAAACTTCTCCAACAACGATGTGAAAACTAAACCCAAGTAAGAGGAGGTGACCCTGCTGTCTGCCCATCTCATAAGTCTTCTACCACCTCTTGGTCGAACCTGTAAGTGAAAAATAGTGAAGTCCTCTCTGTTGAACTCGTCCAGTCCCAAATTGTACAAGATCGCATGACTTTTATCCAAGAACTTGTAAGCATCCTCTAATGGCAACCAGCTGAAGTGAGGGAGGTGCAACTTCTGAAACCTATCCGTCCTTTTCGGCTCATCATCAAACATAGTGGGCCTAACCTCAAGCTACACAACAACAATAGACTAAACCACCCTAGATGGTTGTACCCCCAAATTTAGATATCCAGCATCATCTGTTCTAAAGTGTAGTTGACTGGGGTCTGGGCCCCTCCCCCGGCTTGAGAAATGGCTGGTTCTATTGGGAGTACACCTGCATAGGCCATTCTCTCCATAAAACCAATTATATAGACTAAGGCATCCTGAAGCATTGAGCTAGCAATAAACCCTACTGGAACTTGAATTCACCCTACCGACTCATCCTGAACCATGATCTACTCCTCGCCTAGAGCTATATGGGTCACGACTGATGTTTCTCTAACATGAGCGTGGGTTGTTGTAGGTGTCGCTACATGTTCTCTAGGTTGGGCTCAATATTGCCTCTGCCCCGGCCCCTACCCCTGGTAGTGGCTACAACCTGGGGCTCTGGCTCCTATTCCACTGTGGCTAAAGCATGTGTCCTTAATTTTTTGTGAGAGAATAGAGAATAAAGATTCAAACTTTACTATAGAATAAAGTCGTACTATAGAGGAAGATACAAGTAATGTTTCCTAAAAGCCTTATAACCTCTCGAACATAAGTACCAACATCTTTGTACCGATCCTCAAGACTCTACTAAGCTTGTTTATGACTTATGAACCTATGCAACTTAGGGCTCTGATACCAACTTCTCATAACCCAAAATCCAAACAAATGGGTTGTGATTGTACCTAGGTCCACTTGCTAGGAAAGGTAACACTTAATAGTAAATAAAAAAGAAGAACTAAACTTTTAATAGTATAATATCATAAATAAAGAGTAAAAGCTCCAAAATTACATAACAAGTCCAAAACCAAAAGACTATCTAAGAAAATTCTCAAGACTCGTGTCACTAAGTACATAAGTTCTAACGAGTACTAAATAAAAAGTCTGAAAGAAATACAATACTATTTGATACAATAAATAGTAGAAAGATAAAGAAGGTGACTCCAGAGTCTCCGAGCAGGATTGCAACACCTATAACGAGTCCCACAAATGTCCAAGTTGATCACCCATTTGGACTCCACTAGGACCAATGCTTGGATTTGCATAAGAAGTGGAGAACTATAGTATAAGTACAATCAATCTCATATACTAAGTAAGTATCGAGCCTAATATCGACGAGGCTATGAAAAATTGCTTACTTAAGAACCTATGCAAATAATAGGTAGAAAAACAATAGCAAAGGAGAAACAAATAAGAGTATAAGATCAAATAAGAGAATACGTAACAAGGTTCATGGGAGTAACAACATGGCATAACTTGGTGACACAAACACCAAAGAGGAGAAACAACAAGACATCATATCTGTTGCGGCATGTAACCCGATCTAACCATAATACATGATTACCCATACTTCCCGGAGTCCAAATATATGTTTCATTCCAAGATCCGACCTCAAATTGAGGTCAAAATCTCAAAAATTTGATTTCTTAAGTTTCTACCCAAAATTATATTTTCTACTCTATGAAATCCGAGATTTAGGGTAGAAATCTATGGAAAACTTATGGAAATAAATCAAAATTATGTTAAAATTACTAACCTAGGAAGTAGAAAAGAAAATCCTTTTAAATATCGCCTCCTTGCATTGTCTAAGTCTAAAATAATGGAATAAAATAAGTCAATCTCAGAATCCTTCCTTTTTACCCAGCTGTATGTATCACAATTGTAAATTATTATTCGCAATAGTGCAGCTCGCAAATGTGAACCACTTATCACACATGCCAAAGGCCTTTAGAGCCCTCAGAGTCGCAATTGCGACAGGACCATTGCAATTGCAGACATCGCACTGACAAACTCAACATCGAGGTGTCATTTTCAAATGTGAACCGCACATTTGCGAGCTGGTCATCACAAATGCGGCTACAACAGTACCAACAATAGCAAACCTCTCCAAAAATATCCGAAACTAATCCGAGGCCCCCTAGGCCCTAGTCTAAACATCCAAACAAGTATATAAACCTAACATGAACTCGCTCATAAGCTCAAAACAATCAAAATAACATGAAAATCAAGATTCAATCATCGAAACTCAAGAATTTCAATGTTCATAAACTCAAATTTCCAACTTTTAACTTGAAGCCCCGAAACCGTCATGGGTAACCAAACATACGTGAAAGTCAAAAATTAGCATATGAACCTACCTAAATTATCTAAAGATCGACCCGAGGTCATTTACCAAGGATGTTGACAATTGTCAACTCCAACAATATTAAAGCTCTAGAATCAAGATTTCTTTATCAAAACACATCTCAACTTTCCGGATATCAACACGAACCATGTATAAAAGTCATAAGCCATCAAATAAAGCTATTTGAGGTCTCAAATTACGAAGAGAAAGCTAGAACTCAAAACGATCTATGGGGTCGTTACGATTGTGGATTTCTCTAGTATACTTTATGCATCAAACTCGGCCACTTCTCCTCCCTGTCCTATAAGGGGTTGTTTTCCTCCTATATTTGATGAGAATATGAATTTTTTTATAAAAGAGGTTTCAGTTGATGACGTTCGCAGGGCTCTTATAGAAATGAATCTATTGAAGGCAGTGGGAATTTATGGCTTTTATGCCGCCATCTTCTAATCTAGCTAGGAGATTGTGAAACAACACTATTTGTAAGTTTGTTCAAGAGGCTCTAGACGGCAAGGATTTAGAGGAGAGAATGTTTAAGCCTATCATTACTCTTATCCTAATAAAAATCATCGCTATGTTATTTATAATCTCACACCTGTTAGTCTGTTTGCCTAACGTCATTAAAATTTTGATGAAGGTCCTTATTAATCGGTTGCAAGTTTGTCTCCCTGCTTTGATTGGTTGGACTCAAACTAGATTTGTTCCCAAATGTTAAATTGTGAGTAATATCATTATGATTCAGAAAGTTATTTACTCAACGTGGAGGATAATAAAGGGTGGATAATAATTAAGGTTGATTTGGGAAAATCCTATGATCATCTCTGTTGAAATTTTATATGACATAATTGTTGATGTTGGGTTACATGATGCCATAGTTAATGTGATTGTTAAAAATTGTGCTGCAAGTAATTCAAATTTAATTGGAATGGCAAATTCATAGAATCCTTTAAACATCCGAGATGAGTTGGTCAAGGAGACTATTGGGGCAAACGCATACGCAAGTATACGCGATCGACAAGTAATAAAAGTGATGAGAAAATATCGTGCCATGAGGATTTATAATTAAATATTTTCCAACCTAAACTACTTATAAGTTAATTACTCAAGAGGTTATGAAGAAGATGATTGTGATTTTTACTACTAAAAGTTACTATGAACTAAGAAACAATTAAGAAAACAAGGATGCAAGCGAGCAAACACACACTTAGGAGAAACTTCAGCAAGCTGGGAATATTCTGGGATCATAGGATTAACGTCTCTCCTTTTGACTTTTTCCGGTTGATTCAATTACTTTATCTATCTAATTTATTGGTTAGCATAGTTTATTATGCTTGGAATTTCTTTCGATGCCTCACTCACCTATTCAAAACAACCTAATACCATACGTCTAGAGAATAAAAATTAACAAGAATGCGTGTATATCTACCGCAAGAATAACCAAGTAAGGTAACTAAATATGGCTATCCTAATCGCGAATCTATTCTCCGATGCCCGTATTCCATAACTTACTCTATTCAATCTTATATGCAATCTATAATTCCCACTTTTGAGTTCAACTATAAATTCATAGATAGTATTCTACTGTTAGATATATAGCAAAATATTTAAGTGCAAGATTGATTAAAAATATTAATATGATAATTCAAAAAATATCATCAACCGTAAAATAATAATGATCAATAACAACCTATAACCCCAGAATAAAGGGGTTTTGTGTCACGACCCAAAATCAAATCCGTCGTGATGGCACCTAACCCAACCCGCCAGGTAAGAAAAATAATAATAAAACACAATATAGTGACAATGATAAGAGTCAAAAATAAAATATCTGAATGTTTATACAACTCCCCAAGGACTGGTAGTACAAGTCATGAGCCTCTAAGACTTAGATTTTTACAAACAAAATGAACTGAAATAATTACAACATCTGTTTGGATTGTACATGAACAGAATTCAAATCTAAAGCTACCAAGGGCAAGTAGAACCTATTAACCTAGAGCTCTGCACGACCCAAAATCCAACCCGTCATGATGACACCTAACTTAACACGCTAGGTAAGTCAAATAATAATAAGACACAATATAATGATAATGATAAGAGTAAAAAATGAAATATCTGAATTTTAATACAACTCCCCAGGACTGTTAATATAAGTCATGAGCCACTAAGACTTAGATTTTTACAAACAAAAAAAACCAAATGAACTGAAATAATTACAACATCTGTTTAGATTGTACATGTACAAAATTTGAATCTAAATCCACCAAGGACAAGTGATAGCCATAACTGAAACACGGGTACATCTTCAATGCCAACCTTCGCCATACACAGTAGTATCAATACCAAGATCTGCACGCAAGGTGCAGAAGTGTAGTATGAGTACAACTGCCCTATGTACTTAATAAATATCCTAACTAACCTCGGCGAGGTACAAGAAGTAAGAACTAAATATGCTACTTACCAACGCTTGTACAATTCATAATTTCAACAAGTATAGAATAAATATATGATCAATTTAGGAAAATCTCAGGTATAACCGCTTTGATGCTCAAAATTCTTTGTTTGAAAGTGCTTTACTCAATCAAAAATCTAGCATATGAAAAAGATATGCAAGTGTATCTGGCAACAGTCAAGAAAATTGCAAATAAGGATGAAATGCAATAACCAAATAATAGTCCGTTGCGGAATGAATCTGATCCAATAACCATAAGATAATAACGCCTGTTGCACTCAATCCAACAACAGTAACTACATCTCTCAGAGCTCACATCAACCAGAAACCCGTCGGTTTCTCAGAATTTGCATGTACACCATCAAGAGAGAAACATGGGAGGGTGACCCTAGGGGATGGATCTGTATTCACACGCTGCACGGATAACTCACGTGCTAATAATATCAACCGCATGGACAACTCACGTGTTGCACGAACAACTCACGTGCCATAATATCAATATCTGGATACGCACGGATAACTCACGTGCTAATAATATCAATTCGCCCGGTGTGGTCACATGCACAATATTATAATATTCCTGGCATGGTCACAGAAATCCAGTCCAATCATATCACACAAGAGAAAATAAACAAGAATACATGTATGTGATTAATGAATAACAAATCTCATCCTCCTGAACTGGTATAACTGACATGCTAAAGTGTAGGCATGTGCAAAGAGTGCTATCATAGCTCAAATAGCAATTTCATCATTGAATAACATTTATCAAGTTCATTGAGGGATTAAACCTCTATGTAGCCTCAAACATGGCTCAAATAGTTCACACAATGTTACAAATATGAGAAACATCATGTCTTAAAGCTCAACAATTAGTTATAGGCTTATCATAGCCTAAACACAACCCGAGCATGGATAAATACCCCCGATGTCAGCACTTGGGTTCAAATCCCACGCATACGCGCACCCATAACACGTAGATATCACAATTAATTTAGGCAACTAGTGCCTCAACCAAGTTTAAATAAGATACTTATTTCAAACAAGCCAAAACAATACCGAGAAAGCCAAACAATACTCTAGAAATGCCATCCCGCGTATATCAACATTCGAGCGGCTCGAAACTAGCCAAAAGCAACTCAAAAACATCAAATAATGCCAAAGTAAACAAACCCAATCGTTAAACATCGAGTTTTTAATCAAAAGTCCAAAGTCAACCAAAAACTCAAACTCGAGCCCATACCTCAAAACCATACAAAACTCAAAATATTCGATAATTCATTCAATTACGAGGCCAACCATACTAATTTCACTCAAATCCGACTCTTAATCGACGTTCAAACCTCAAAAATTCACTGTAGGAACGTTTAGACAAAAAACCCCAATTTCTCTTTAAAATTCATAATCTAAATACCAAAATCAAAGATGGATTCATAAAATATAATCAAAATCGGGTAGAAAATACTTACCCCAATCCATGTGGCGAAAAGTGCCTCAAACATTGCCTCAATCCGAGCTTCATAGCTCAAAATATGCTAAAATGACTAAGTCCATCGAAATAGAGTACTTTATACACTGTTCGAGAGGTTCCCTTCGCGATCGCGGTCACAACCTCACGATCGCGATTACAAAATTTTCCAAAACTATTTTTACCCTACGCGATTGCAGCCATTTGCCCGCTATCGCGATGAACAAACTTCCATAACCCTTCCCAAATGCTTCTCATATATTCTATACTCTATCATCCATAACATTTTGTACAAAAGTCCAAATGATAAATGGTTATTTTTTCTGAAAATTATACACAAAGGGCTACAACTTTCATTTTTAGATCATCTCCATATTCCTTACAAATTACAAGATATAAGCTTCTAAAGACGAGTCAGTGACATCAAAAGTTTCTTCTACGCGATCGTGAAAAGGCTTCTGCAATTGCGATTCATAGGCCCATTTTTCCCATTTTACTCTTCGCAATCGCGACCAATTCTACGCGATCGCAGTGTACACACCTTTAGCCAAAAATCAGCAGGTAAAAATGGCCTAGATATGGTCCGAAACCAGCCCGAAACTCACCCGAGCCCCCGGAACCCCGTCTGAACATACCAACAAGTCCAAAAACATATCACAGACCTATTCGAGGGCTAAAATCACACATAACAACAACAAAACCATGAATCATCGATCAAGATCAATCTCTTAAGTTCATAAACTTTAACCTTCGAACCAAGCGTCCGATTCAAGTCTAACTAACCCGGAATGAACCAAAATTTTTCATACAAGTTCCAAATGACATAACAAGCCTGTTCCAACTCCAGGAACAATAATTCGAACCCAATATCATCAAAGTCAACTCTCGGTCAAACTTATGAGTATTCCAAACCTTCAAATTTCTAACATTCATCAATTAGTGCCGAAACCTTCTAGAAACATCCAAATGCAAATCCGGGCATACGCCCTATTCTAAAATCACCATCCGGACCTAACAGAACCATCAAAACTATAATCTGAGGTCAAATACTAAAAAGTCAAACGTTGTCAACCCTTCCAACTTAAAGCTTTCTAGTTAGAATCATTCTTCCAAAGTAATTCTGAATCATCCAAAAATCAAAACAGACGATACACACAAGTCACAATATATCATACGGAGCTACACATACCCTCAAATCATCGAGCGAAGTGAAATGCTCAAAATGACTGGTCAGGTCATTATATTTTATCACGATACAAATCTACATGATCGGAACCCGGAACACTATCCGACCCGAGTGAACAAACCCATATGATGAACCCAAACCACATGCATGAAAAGCAATCTAATTGTGGAAGCTCTTCGAAAATTTTATATATTTTCATGTTAAACGATGGAACAATTTTCCAATTCAAAATCATACATGAAGTCTTTCATAATAATAATAAGACCAACTATAATAAATATATCTTAATATATATCATGTACCATCCAATTACTACAACTCGTCACAACTATCTGTGGAGCCTCTATAACAGTGAATAGAACTAGACACTTGGGCTAATGCTCGACTATTATAAATTAAAAAAATAACATGATAGCTACCATGAAATAGGAGTGGTGCCTCACCATATACCTCAGGAAGAGAGTCATCCTAGTCATGTCCGCATGCCACATATCATACCACATCCTGAAATATATAAAGTAGGTGGGGCCTTGGAGGGAGACACTTAAGGGCTGAGTACACTGTAGCGGTACTTAATAAGTGTCATAGATTCTCTCTAACTTAAGTTCTTGGGACAAGAGTTTTCAAAAAACTATGCAACCAATATTGGACAAAAGGTGATAAACCGTTATATAAATCATGTTCTTTATTATTGTAAATAAAATACAAGTGAAACGTAAGCCATGCTATAATGTTTTAGAACGTCTCTACCAACCCAAGAATTTAATAGAATCATATAAAAACATTTCAATCTTATTAAGTCATTAAAATCATTTTCGGCTCCTTAGGCCTAAACATAAGAAAGTTCTCTTTTACTTTTCACTGGGAGTACTATACCGACATCGACATAAGGAACAACTACTAGGTAATCATCCTAGCAACAAGTATTTGACCCTACTTGTCTAGGTGACTTCCCGTAGTGCCGTACGAGTCAACTTAACCCCATTACTTTAAGTAATGATCATCTGCCATCTCAATGGGGGGACTTTATCCCACAAACCTCGGCTTAGCCTTGGAATGTTTCCCTTCACCGGCATGTGTAGTTTCATGGTAATGAACCCATCATTCCAACCAATCTCGGTGATCTCCACTAGTAACTCCCAAAATATTTGACATATCAAAAATAGATGCATAGCATAATTTCCTCAAATGGCCTATGTTTATCAAATCGTGATTTTCATAGCCAATCCAAACCATTTGAACAAAATCAAATGAATAACCTTTTTCATGTTAAAGCCTTTAGTAATTATCATCAATCTAAAGATACAACAAGTGCTTCCTTTGTTTAATTTCCAAAAGAAAAACTTTTTCATGAAAACATATGTGTAGTACTCAAGCATTTTATACTCTTATTAATATATAAGTCTTAATAAAACTTATAAAAATTTTTGTAAGTATCATTTTGCCAACAAGTTTTAAAAACAAGATTTTTATACAATTACATGGTACTTTATAAGCAACAATTTAGAAACACATGATGACATCTTTCCCTCTTGTCCCCACAAGTAAGGATGCACACTTACAAATAATATAATGTATCAACTTAAGACATGCTTTTTAAAAGAATCCCTCAAGAAGAGTAAGTCTTAAATAACTTACCTCAAACTTCAAGCTCCAAATAATACTAGAATTCTCCAATTGATTAAAATGCTCAAATGTCGCTAACAATTCAACATATACTTTTAGATATCCCAACTACATCAAAACAAACACGAAAAGATCCATAAATATCTATTTAGGCTTCACAATTCGCCAACAAGCCTTCAACCATTCCAAAGTATCCAATCGATCCACCAATTAGCCTATTCAATTCCATTCTTATCACTAAATACTCATTTGGAGTCATTAGTGATACTATATTATTTACTCAACATCACCAAGTCACTACTCATTAACTTCTCCAACACAACTCTAGGTCCAAGAATATCCAATTCATGAACTAGTGTTACTTGTTAGCCAAATGAGGATTCTCCCTTCAATTTATCCATCAATTAGGTTATCAAGTATATTGGCATCATTAAATACTCAAACAATTTCCTTTATATCAACCCTCTAATATTCACATTCTTCTGCATTCAAAATATTATTTCCACGACCCACTCTTGTGGTTTATATAATACTCCATTATAACTTCAAATAAACTTCATAAACGTGCTACCCATACTTCAATATATCATATATGTGAAGCTCATGTGAAAACATTACCTCTTGGTGGAAGAATATCACTTTTTCTCTTTTTAGTGTTATTGAAGATTCGATATATTTTATATGGATTTTGATCCCTGAATGATATTAGAACTAACATTAAATGGTGTTATGTAGACACAAATGCATCTTAAACACGTACCTTGAAGTGTTTGATTAGGTATGTGCTGCTCCCTCTCTCTAGATTCAAGACCTAACTCTAAAATTTCATCTCTTTCTCTATCCCCGAAATGGCCACTTTTATAGCTTTGATGGCATGCGTAGATACGCACCCCTCCATAGTAGCTACGGTCCCTTCCTCTTCAGTTCCGCTTCATTTGACAAGCTTACTGAAATTAGCTACGCACAAGGGAGCGTAGCTACACTACGCGACGGTTGTGCTATTCTTTAGTAAAAAGATCATAACTTCTTGTAGGAATATCCAAATTACAAACGGTTTAACGAATTGAAAACTAGGCTCATAGACCTTTAATTTAACAGGTTCTACACCACATAACTCTTCATATATTGTAAGTTGTTCGCATCTAAAATTAGGCTATATGTAAACTCATTTGAAACTTTAGCCCATCATATAGTTTCCAACTTGGCTTAGCATTAGGGGTATTTTAAGACCATAAACTATTCTTTATGCACCTCATACATATATTATCATGATCAATTAATACCCTTCATATTATTAGTCCTATTCATACCTGAATTAGTATAATTAGCATCCGTCAATCTTCTTTATGATATTAAAACACTTTAAAAAATTTCGGGGCGTTACATTCTCCCCCACATAAGAACATTCGTCCTCAAATATTTTGCAAGTCATTATTAGAAACAATATTATACTTCTTTCACCTTAACCATCATCCTTAATCATTCCTGACTTCATATGGATCTTAGATGTTCTTCCGAAATTTCAACTTCCTTAAAGCCCCAAAATTTGGCTAACTTTCCAAATTCTTAAATGTTTCGGCAGAATATCCTCTATAACTGGGACTATCCAAAAATTCAACTGTCCAGAACAAGCCCCCACATGGGCACCAATTTCAACATAAATCAACAATTAAATATCTATAACATAATATGATGTCTAGGCACCACACGACCGCATATAAATACTCAATGTACAATAACAAACTATCTTGGACCCACATAGCCGCACATACATCCTCAAGATATAAAAACAAAATATCAAAGCCCCACGTAGCCGCGCATAAACCAGAATTGCATCAAATACTTCTTTACAATTTTAAACAATTTGATATCTATACCTCACTCATTCCAACACCGGTTACTCTATATTGCAACACATATTACTACCATCCATATCTATATTCTCTTTTTATTATGTATACACCAAGTCACACATGAAAGAGCATTTCTTGCATACATTAACAATCCTTTTTATTTAGTTTAAAGACTTTCATATTTACATAAAATTACTTCTAAGCATAGTTTGTTCTCATAAGACTCTGGATCCTCTAGTTACCAAATCCTTCTTTAACGTTCTTTTATTCCATACTAACAAGATATTTATCTTATTTAGCTCCATCCATTACGTGGATGATTTATACCTCCACTTGCACTTGTAACTTTTGAGTTTCCTTTAGATCTTAATTTGATAAACATCATAGCTAACAAGTTAACTACACAAATATTCATTCTACTTCCTCCTTGTGGCGCAAGTTTACCATCCATTGCCGAATATCGGTGTACATATTTCTATTCTCTTAACCTTAACCAACTCATAGATACCACATATCCTTTGTGATATTTCTCTACCATAAATTCAGATTGTATTTGCTATTATGCCTGCCATCGGAATATTATCATGGATTGTATGCTTCCAACTCCCAAGTGACAATACTATTAGGATATACTTGCACCTTTTAGTTTCTTTTTCTTTTCTGACCTTGTGATTCTTACTAAAGCACATTGTTTCGATTTGCAAGAGTATTTCATATTTGGGAATATGCATAATATAACCTTTTACCTCATTTCATGGCAAGCGTGCACATACTTTATCCTCATTTATAACCTTCATTTGTTCTACTAAGTCCAATATATGAGCAAAGTACTTCCTTATTTTTGCCATTGCTTGAATTTAATTCAAGTGACACATGCTCCAAAGTTATAAGAATCTATTCATGTAATCCATTAAATAATTGGTAATTAGATAGTACCGTTTAATAACCCTAATGTTGAACACCGTAACTATTACTCGTGATAAGCATATGATCCCTATACCAGCACTATATGACAACTTTACTCATTTCATCAGGAATGTTACCGAAGATTTTTCCTTAATATTCCTTTTGTGAATAAAATTTCTCCGATTTATTTTTTTCCAACCATCATCTTTAAGGTGACCTCTACTTGCTCTGACGCTCCCCCACTTAGGCGTAAGACCCAAATCTAAAGCTCGAACATGATACTTGAAGATTTTATTAAATTCGTACTCCATTCCATATGATTATACACACGCTCATATACTACTACAAGTTATTTATTTCCCCAACTCGAAATCTTAATTCACTATTTCAAATTTTCATGAAGCTTTGACTTAGATTTTTTCAATTACGCTTAGTAGTACATACTATCCTGACAATAGAAGAAACGTGGTTATGCTCATCAAGAATTTCTTTGCCCCTTCTTGTACCCAAGTATCATGACACTTCTAGAACAACTCATGTTGCCAAGTATAATCTATTCATGTCCTGACAATAATAATAAAGTTAGCATATCACTTTTTTGTGCCAATTTTACTTTTAAAAACACCTTGCCCTTCATTCAATGCTCAAATATTTTTATGGTAAATGCAACTGCCTCAAGCTAAACCCGTATAACTTTCATATAACTTTTCATAACATATACTATTTCCACAATGCTATATGTAAAAAACATGCAATCTATCTTCATGTTCTCATCATAACATAAATATTTCTGACTATAGTCAATATCACACCTTAACGTCATCATGTCTCGTACCATTAATATTACCTCCTTGTTTCCCTATTATTCAATGGACTATACTTGTGGGTACTCAATCATTTGTATGATAATTACATTCATATCTCGAGGTGTCTTCAAACTCATCAACTTCACACATGTTCCATTATCATTTGCAAGCTCTTGAGTTTTAAACTACATATGCAATATTCATAATCCACCCGAAGCTCCAATTTAGCCTGATACATCATTTCAAATATTTATTCCTCTTAAATCTTAAGGTTCCATCAAAATAACAAGTTAACAACTCCCCTTGACACATGTAAAGGTGATTTGGAGCTTACCTTCGAAAATTCTTAATTCCCACCATCCAAAAGGACATAATAAGGCCTATACCAATTACACAAACTCAAGGTTGTTATTTCACATCACCTCACCTCCTTTGGTAACTTATTCACTTCTTGAAATATTCTAAGGTTACAACTTTTGTGGATATCATGCATTAACACTTTCTCACATACCCATTTAAGTTCACATACCTCTGTTTCCATCATTGAAGGTTGAATTTCATTTGTATCACATTTGATATCTGGGAGGTATTCAAAGTTCACCCACCCTTTTTTTTGTATATGACATGCTTCAGATTTGTTCCCACATCTGGCACTTATTTCTTATAAGTTATTATCACATGTGACACTACTACAATGAAGACCTTGCCAATATGAGAGTCTCCCAATCTCTAGTGAGACTGATGGTCATCTCTTGCGTTTTGCCTTGTTTACTTTTCTGAAAATCATAAAGGTTTCCTTACATCCTCTTTTCTAAAAGATGCTTTTTGGCATTCTTGACATTATCCCTAATTGGTCTTGATTCTTATGAGTCACAAGGTGCTCGGTATGAACTTGGCTGATTCACATTCTCTAACCAATGTAATTTTAGTCATTACTCGACATCATATCACGATAATTAGAGGTACAACTTTCCCATATATGTTGGAACCATTGTGTTTCCCTTTTTGTACATTTGCTGTAATAGTAAATGGTGACCGTCATAGCAAAATGATTGTCCCAATACCTTGATCAACAATATACATTACTATTTAGGTCATTAAACGTTTTTTCAACCTTCAGTACAATCCATCGTGAATTCTTACACCATTCTAACAATACCAACTAACATCGTCTCCTCATTTCCTTTTCCATGAGTTCTCAGAATTCGACTTATGATTCTTGTTCATCACAGTTGTACACCATGATTGTATCAATTTTAAATATGTTTTCAACCTTAACCCATTATTTAATTCATGGATAGTCCGATACTTCCCAGCTATTTCTCAAGCAGCACGTGTAATATCTTGAACCTTGAGCTTGTGCTCGTCTTTTCTATATCTACCACGTCATGTATTATAATGACCTAATCGGTCATTTTGAGAATTAGCATATTGTTTAGTGGCTTAAGGTCTCTAGAAGCTTTGTATTATGTATCATGACTTACGTGTGGGACCATGTTCGGTTTTCATATGATTCGGGATTTATTTGGAAGAAGAATTCTTATTTTAGAAGCTTAAATGGCAAGAGTTAATCGGAGTTGGACTTTTATGTAGACGACTCAGGAATGATGGTTTTATGATTCCAATAGCTTTCTATGGTTATTTTGGACTTAGGTGTATGTTCGGATTAGGAGGATCGTAGGTTGATTTGATGCATTTTGGCTAAAGTTAGAAAGTTGAAGGTTTGGAAGGTTTGGAAGGTTGGGAGATTTGACCGGGAGTTAAATTTGTTGATATCGAGTTCCGATTTTGATTCTAGGAGTTGGTATAGCTCTGTTGTGTCATTTGGGACCTGCATACAAGATTCAACATTTTTCTAGGTTTATTTAATATGATTCGGCGCGAGTTATAGAAGTTGAAAGTTCATAAGTTTACTATGTTTGATTTGATGTGCGATTCATAGTTTTGATATTGGTTGATGTGATTTGAGACCTCGAGTAGGTTCGCGTTATGTTATGGAACTTATTGGCATGTTCGGACGGGGTCCCGAGGGCCCCGGGTGTGCTTCAGACGAGTTTCGGGTCATCTCCATGTTGTTGAGGAGGACTGGTTCTGGTGTTTCGCATCTGCGCATTTTGGAGCGTAGATGTGGACCCTCTTCTGGGTGATAATCCTCACTTCTGCAAGTTGGCGTATGTTCAGGTGTTCCGCTTTTACAAATTAGGGACCTCATGTGTGGTTACGCATCTGCAGAGATGGATTGCAGCTGCGAAGTTGAGTCTCCAGATGGTTTTCACTTTTGCTTGCATTTCACATGCTTTCGTAGGATTAGAGATGTGATAGCTGGCTCGCAGGTGTTGTTCTGGGTTGTTAAGTGAAGGTCGAAAATGCGGTACTTGTGCTTGAAAGTGCGCTTTTTTGGTCCGCAAATGCAAAAGTTCTGGGCAGAACATGTTATATATCGAGGGTTTGATATTTTTATCACTAGCGCAGATGCAGACCCGCTTCTGGGTGATAATTCTCACTTCTGCAAGCTGGCGTATGTTGAGGTGTTCCGCTTCTACAAATTAGGGACCTCATGTGTGGTTACACATCTGCTGAGATGGATTGCAGCTGCGAAATTGAGTCTCCTGATGGTTTTCGCTTTTGCTTGCATTTCGCATGCTTCTGTAGGATTAGAGATGTGATAGCTGTCTCGCAGGTGTTGTTCCTGGGTTGTTAAGTGAAGTCGAAAATGTGGTACTTGTTCTTGAAAGTGCGCTTTTTTGGTCCGCAAATGCAAAAGTTCTAGGCAGAACATGTTATATATCGAGGGTTTGATATTTTTATCACTTGTTGAGTTAGACACCTCGGTTTTGGGCGACTTTGTAGGGGTTCTTCACGACTTTGATTGGGGTAAGTGTTCTTCACCTGGATTTGATTATATGTCATGATTCTATCTTTGTTTTTACCATTAAATTAGTGATTTGAGTGGGAGAAAATTGGAGATTTTTGTAAAAACCTTCTAAAATGTAAAATGAGGAATTGAAGGCCGATTTGATGTTGGAATTGGATAATTTGGTATAGTTGGACTCGTATCGGAATGCGTATTCGGAATTTGTGAGTTTTGTCGGGTTTCGAGGCGGGGACCAGAGGTTTACGTTTTGGGTTGACTTTTTAGTTTTCCCTAAAGATCAAAGTTTTATTATCCAAAATTATTTTCTATGGTTTTTATTTATGGTATTGAGTTATTTTGGCTAGATTTGAGCCGTTCGGAGGTTTGTTTCACACGAGAAGGTCATTTTAGAGTATTGAATTGGATTCTTTGAGGTATGTTTTTTGCCTAACTTTGTGTGAGAGAACTACCCCTTAGGATTTGAGTCGTTTGTGCTATTTGTGTCATGTGAAAGGTGGGTACGCGAGGTGACAGTGCGTACTCGGACTTATATATAAAAATTGACCGGTTTAAACTCTTAGACTTCCTTCATGTATTTATTTGAAATTGTCAGCACATGTTATAACTTTTATTTGTCATGTTTACTCTCACATGCTTCATTTGAAGTTGTTGTTACATGTCACATATTTTACTTGTCAATTTTACTCGTATATGCTTTATTTGAGTTTTTACTTTTTTTATCATTATGTGACTTCCTTTATTGTCGAGTTATTCTTAATTGAGATTGTTGTTACATGATAACCTTTGTTGCCAGGTTATTCTCATGCATTATACATAGTTGCTAGTTCGTGTTATCTCTTTTGTTGTTAGCTTATTTCATACACTAGAATATGTAGCTTGCCATTTCATAGAAATACCTTCATTATCGAGTTTATCCTTAAGCAATTAATTGAAGTTGAAGTTATTGAAAGGCATTAATATATTTTAATTGAAGTTGTGATTTAAGGGGGTGTTGTTCATTGTTGAGTTACTTTCCCGTTCATTTTATTTTATTGAAATTCTATGCACATTTTGTTTGAGTCGTGGGCTATTTGTTGTGGAAATATTGATATTATTGGTTATTTTGGTTAGGTTGTGGCCTATGGGCACTTGTGGTACTAGTTGATATGTCGTGTTGTTGTGATGTTAGCACATGTGAATTGTTATGTGGATTGGTTGTTGTTATGCGGAGCATAAGGGTGGCATCTCATTGCTATTATTATGCGGGGCATAAGGGTGGAATCTCACTGTTGTTGATTGTGCAGAGTGATACAAGTGACTACTGTATTATTGTCCGAGTGGAGCGATAAGAGTGGCTATTATGCGGAATGATATGGGTAGCTATCAGAGTGTTATGGGTGGTAATGATATTGTCAGGGCGGAGTGATACGTGTGGCTATCAGAGAGATAAAAGTGAAAATGTTAGGGATGATATGTGATGATTTGGGGGCATTATGTTGACGATATTCGTGTGATGGTGTGATTCCCCTTGGGTATGTCATACACCTTACGTGAGTTGTTGTGTTGCTTTCAATGATCTACTCGATGTCTTTGATATTACTTGTTGACATAAGCTGTAGTAGTACACTCACACAATCATACACCGTAGCATGCCACTTATACTAGTTCTCCAGAAATGTGATATGAACTGCATGCCTCGATCGGTGATAATGGACACTGGCATACCATGGAGACGAACAATCTCACGGATATAGATATGAGTCAGCTTCTCTAAAGAATATGTATTCACTACCGGGATGAAATGTGCCGACTTGGTTAGCCTATCCACAATCACCAACATTGCATCAAATGTTTTCAGGGTTCATGGGATCCCAACAATGAAATACATGATAATATGCCCCCACTTTCACTCGGGAATCTCAAGTCTCCTAAGAAAACCGCCCGACCTATGATGTTCGTACTTCACATGCTAACACTTCAAGGACCGAGCCATATTATATGTTTCTTCATTATTCTCCACCAATGATGTTGCCTCAAATCCTGATACATCTTAGCGGCACCCGGATGAATGGATTACCGCGAACTGTGGGCCTCCTCAAGAAACAACTCACGCAACCCATCTATATTGGGAACACATATTCAGCCCTGCGCAACACCATATCATCTCCAATAGAAACCTTCGTGGCATCGTCGTGCTGTACCGTGTCCTTAAGGAGAAGCAAATGGGGGTCGTCATGTTGACGCTCTCTCATGCGCTCATACAAACAAGACCAAGAAACCATGCAAGTAAGAGCCCGGCTGGGCTATGAAACATCCAGTCTCACAAACTGATTGACCAATGCCTAAACATCCATGGCTAGCAGCCTCATTGCTGCCGGTAAGTATGTCAAACTGCCCATACTCTCTGCATTTCTACACAAGGCATCGGCCACCATATTGGCTTTCCCGGGATGATACAAAATAGTGATATCATAGTCTTTCCGCAACTCTAACCATCTCTGCTGCTGCAAGTTAAGGTTCTTCTACTTGAACAAGTGCTGGAGACTCCGGTGGTCGGTATAGACCTCACGTGGGACACTGCACAGGTAATTCCTCAAAATCTTCAATGAATGTACAATAGCTGCCAACTCCAAGTCGTGCACCGGATAATTCTTCTAATGAACCTTCAGCTGCCGAGACGCGTAGGCAATTACTCTACCGTCTAGCATCAACATCGCACCAAGCCCAATATGTGGTGCATCATAATACAAAATGTAAGACCCCAAACTCGAAGGAAATACCATTACTGGGACTGTAGTCAAGCAATCTTGAGCTTTTGAAACATCGCCTCACACTCCTCGGACAATCTGAAAGGAGAACCCTTCTGGGTCAATCTAGTTAAAGGTGCAACAATGGATGAGAAATCCTCTACAGAGTGGTGATAATATCCGGCCAATCCAAGGAAACTCCGTATCTCAGTAGCTGAAGATGGTCTAGGCCAACTCTGAACTGCCTCAATCTTCTTTGGATCTACCATGATCCCCTCGCTATACACCATATGACCCAAAAACGCCACCGAATCAAGCTGGTATTCATACTTGGAGAATTGTGCATATAACTTCTTCTCCCTCAAGGTCTGGAGCATGATCCTCAAATACTGCTCATGATTCTCTCGGCTGCGAGAATATACCAAGATGTTGTCAATAAACACAATGACGAATGAATGCAGATATGGATAGAATACACTCTTAATTAGGTGCATGAATGTTGTTGGGTCATTGGTCAGCCCAAATGATATCACGAGGAACTCGTAGTGGCCATACCTAGTCTTGAAAGCAGTCTTTAGAATATTCGGATCCTGAATCTTCAGCTGATGATACCCTGACCTCAAATCAATCTTCGAGAACACTCTAGCACCCTGAAGCTAGTCAAATAATTCATCAATGCATATAACGGGTACCTTTTATTCGGTGTAACCTTGTTCAGATATCTATAATCAATGCACATTCGCATAGTACCATCCTTTTTATTCACAAACAAAATTGGAGCACCCCACGGTGATACACTAGTCTAGATGAAACCCTTATCAAGCAACTCTTGCAGTTGTTCCTTTAACTCTTTCAACTCCACTAGTGCCATACGATATGGTAGAATAGTAATGGGATGAATGTCAAGCACCAAGTCAATACTAAAATCGATATCTCTATCGGGCGGCATGCCCGAAAGGTCTGTTGGGAACACATCTAGGAAATCTGGCACTACTAGAACTGACTCGACAATAGGAGTATCAGCACTGACATCTCTCACAAAGGCTAGATATATTCACACCCCATCTCAACCATTGGTTGTGCCTTAAGGAAGGACACAATCCGGTTAGGAATATAATCCAATGTACCCCTCCACTCCAACCGTGGCAAACCTGGCATAGCAGTGTCACAATATTAGCATGACAATCCAGAATAGCATGATAGGGCAATAACAGTCCATGCCCAAGATCACATTAAAGTCTCCCATATTGAGTAACAATAGATCAACTTTGGTCTCAATACCACAAATAACAACTTAACACGATCGATAAACACGGTCCACAACAATAGAATCTCCCACAAGCATGGACACATATATAGGAGAACTCAAAGAATCACGAGATATATCCAAATACGGAGCAAATTAAGATAACACATATGAATAAGTTGATCCTGAGTCAAATAAGATTGACGCATCCCTATGAAAAACCGAAACCATACCTGTGATGGCAGCATCCAATGCAACCACCTCCATCCTACCAGAAAACACGTAGAAACGAGCTTAGCCTTCCCCTCTAGGGAGGCCTCTACCCTCCTGACCTCCACCCCTAGCTGGTGGGATAGGTAGAGCGCCAACTAGGACAGCAACCATGGCCTGTGAACCCTGTGGGCCCTGTGGAATCTATGAAGCCTATGTAGTCTGTGGAGGTTCACCCCTCCTGAGTCTGGGAAAGTCCCTCACCATATGTCTGGTATCACTACACTTAAAACAAACTTTCGGTGGGTGTGGCTATTGAAACTGGCCCTGGCCTAGTCAGTTAGCTGATCGCTGAAGGCACCTCATGCAGGAGGTGCACTAGAAAGTGACTGAGCGAAATGGGCGACCTGGGACCTCGGAATAGAAGGAGCACCGCTAGTAGCTGGAAGTGATGAATAAACTGGGCGGCTCACATAGCCTCTACCATGACAGGCTATAACTTGAGCGTGGGCACCGATATATCCTCCCAAATCTTGAGGCCTCTTGGCCTTCCTGTTCTCTCTCATGGCCCTACATACCCTCCAACTTCCCCAAAATCTCTACCACTTACTAATACGGAGTATCCGTATCCAACTCTCGGGCCATACTGAATCTAAGACTATAGTTGAAACCCTCGATAAATCTGCAGACTCGCTCTCTGACTATAGAAACCAAGCCAGGTCCATGTCGGGACAGTGCATTGAATCTGATAGCATACTCTGACACTAACCTAGTCCCTTGACGCAGCTTCTCAAACTCGGTGCGCCATATATCACGAAGGGTCTGGGAAAATACTCTCTCAAAAAGATCTCTAAAAATTGAGCCCAATTGAGTGGGGCTACAACAGTTGGTCTACCCTCCTCGTAATCCTGCCACCACCGATATCCTGGCAACTAAAATGTAGTAAAAGCAACTCCGCTCACCACCATAATACCCATGGTACGGAGAATATGGCGGCACTTCTCTAGAAAATCATGAGCATCCTTGGTAGATGTGTCACTGAAAGTAGGAGGATCATACTACTTGAACCCCTCAAGTCTCCTCTGTTCCTCCTTTGATGCCACTGGCCTGACCTCAGACTGAACCAGAATAACAAGCTATGCTGGAACGACACCCGGGACCTGATCAGTGTGGACCTGCTGCTCTAAGGGGCCGGGGGAGTCTAAGCACCTCCCTTAGCCGGAGATGTAGTTGGTGCAAGGGGAATTAATCCCGCCTAATCTAGAGTGCCGAACATGCTCAAGAATTGTGCTAGGGTCTCTTGAAGTCGAGGGGCAGTAACAGGCGCCTCGGGTGCCTGTCCCCCAACTAAAGCTACTGGTGGCTCCTTAGTCATTTCTGGGCAAGTGCTCTAACTGTAGCATGTGTCCCTCCTCGGATACTGCCTCGGCCCCAGCCTCTCATGGATCTAGTAGGGGTGCGGGTGTCTAATCATCGGATCCAGCAGTGCGTGTCCTCACCATCTGTGAAAGAATAGAAGACAAAGATTCAGATTTCGGAGTCAACCAATTCGCACGATAAGGAATCAAAGGAGTGGAATTTCCTAACAGTTCTATAGCCTCTCAAAGATAAGTATAAATGTCTCTGTACCGATCCACATGACTCTACTAAATTTGCTTATGACTCGTAATACCTATGAACCTAGAGCTCTAATACCAACTTGTCACGACCCCAATTTCCCATCTTATGATGTCGTAATGGCACCTAGTCTCTAAGACTCGGTAAGCCTCATATTCATTGATAGCTTAACAGAAATAACAAAACTAAGATAATAAAATAAACCCATAAGCTCATATTAACTCCAAATTGGAACATCAACAACATAATCCCCAAAACCGGTGGAACTGAGTCATAAACTCTACAGAATACTCTAAAATCTCTAATACAACATTGTTTGATAAAAGGATAAACAATAATGAGATGATAACAGAAGGTGACTCCGAAACATGCGGTCGTCAAGCATGTATACCTTGAAGTCTTTGAAAATAGCTAAATGATCACTATCGTCCAGCACGGGCAAATATACCTGGATCTGCACAAAACTGTACAGAAGCATAGTATGAGTACACTATAACGGTACCTAGTAAGTATCAAGTCTAACCTCAATAAAATAGTAACAAGGCCAGGTCAAGACACCTACTAGGACAAGATAAACTGAACAGGAAATAATAAAACCAATAATGGAGAACGAGGAAAAAGAATGATAACAAAACAGTATAATAACATAGTCTAACAACAGAATTTAAGGCACGAAAGGCAATGAGAAGTGAACACATAATGAGAACAACAAGTTATCAAATACGGACTAATACGAATAAGAAAGTGAAGAAAATAACAAGAACGGTTCAACCAACAAGCCTCGTTAATCATGGAATGTACAACAAGAGTCACAACCCAGGTACCACGCCTCATATTATTTCACAATTTCAATCACAATCTTTCTTTATATCACTGCGTGAGCCTTGCATTAATTTATAAAAATATTTTTTCCGAAATAGCTACACGCGTTTTAGCTACCTTTTCTCATCACGTGGCTTCAAGTAATTCCCTTACTAGCAACACGCGTATAAATCCCACCTTATCACACCGTATGTGTATCAACTCCTATCCTTATATCACTACATGTATATCAATATCACATCATAATAATCAACTCGCACCACATATGCCCATATTCCACAACACTTGCCAAAATTAACAATACCAATGTTACCATAATGTATAGCCCATGGCTCAATCACAATGTATACAAGAATCTGAATAATAACAATATGACTGAGGAACACTCAACAAGGACATATATCTAATGAATTAACAACTTCAACCTCAATGTGATAATGGCTTCCACGACTTCAACTTTATCATCAATAACTCAATAAAGAGATATTCCATGAAATAATAACTTCAAGTAGAGTAATTTAACAATAAAGGAGTAACGAGACAATAAGATAGGTAGTGACTTCAAGTAAAGCATATGAGAGCAATTAAAACAACAAAAAATGGTACAAATACTAACAACGTCAATTGGAGCATGTGAGAATAAATTTAACAATGAAATATGTAACATGTTATGGCAAATTCAATTAAATGCATGAAAGAAGTCAAAATTCTAAACCGGTCAAAATACCACATATAGCCTGTGTAAGTCAAAATACCACATATAGCCTGTGTACACACTCGCTACCTTGTGTACACGTCTTCCATATAGTACAATTAACACAAATAACATAAATCATAAGGGGTAGTTCCCCCACACAAAGTTAGGCAAGATACTTACCTCAACTAGGTCAAATCAACCCTCGAATATAGCTATTCCCTAAAACTCGCCCTTGCACGGCTCAAATCTAACCAAAAATGACTTAATATCATCAAACAATGCAAGAGATACCAATTACAATAGATAAAGCTTTGATCTTTTCTAAATTTCACAAAAGTCAAACCCCGAGCTCGCCCGGTCAAAACCCGGGTCCAATAATAGAATCCGACTACCCATAACCCCACGAGTCCATATATGTGTTTTCTTTTCAAATCTGAATCCAAATCGTCTCTCAAAACTCAAATCTTCATTTTTCAAAACTTTGACAAAAATTCGCAATTTTTCCTCTTTGATACCCATATATTTAATGTCAAATCTAAGATATAATCATGAAATATACTTGCAAATTGATTAGAATCACTTATCCAATGTTTGTTGATGAAAATTCCCTCTCCAAATCGCCTCCTAACGAGTCTAGAGTTCTAAAATATGAAAAATAGACTTAATCCCAACTTTCCAGCCTTAATGCTCAGTTGCAAATGTCGCAATTGCGTCACTAGGTTCGCGATTGAGACCCTCTCAATTGTGAAGAAAATATCGCAAATGCGGCTTCTGACAACCCAAGAGAACTTCGCAAATGCGACATTGGGTTCGCAATTTCGAAACTTGTTCCCATCACAAATGCGACAAATTATGTCGTAATTGCGACCCTATCCAAATCTGCCTATGTTCTCAATTGCGAATGAGGCATCGCAATTGCGATACCTGACCCTCACATGTTCACTTCGTGATTGCGAGGCCGGTGATCCCAACTGCGACATTAGAGATACCAGCGCACACCAATAACCTGTTTTCAGTCCAAACCTTTTCGAAACACGTCCGAATCTCATCGAGCCCTCGGGGCTCCAAATTAGATATCCACACAAGTCTAAAAATATCATACGAACTCACTCGCGCGATCAAAACACAAAAAATAACATCTAGAAATACGAATCGGACATCAAGACGCATGAATTTCAATGAAAAGTTCAAGAACCTCTGGAATTGCAACCAAGCGTCTGAATTCTATCAAATCAACTCCAAATAACACCAAATTTAGCAGACAAGCTCTAAATAGCACAACGTACCTATTCTAAGTCCCAAATCCGAATTCCGCACCCGATAGCTAAAAGTAAACTTACGGTCAAACTTGAAAAATCTTCTAAACCTCAAATTGTCAACTTTCGACAAAATAACACAAATTAGCATACGGACCTATGAATTCGATTCTAGGCATATGTCCAAGTCCAAAATCACGATACGCACCTATCGGAGCCATCAAAACACCTTTCTGAGGTCGTTTCCATAAAGTCAAACTTTGATCAACATTTCTAACTTAGGCTTCTAAATCAAGAACCAAATGGTCCAAATCAACCCGAAACCTTCCCGGAACGAACCAATCAACCCCGCAAGAAATAAAGCCAAAATTACACATGTGTTATGCATAAAAATGGGAAACGAGACGCAAATACACTGAACAACCAGTCGGGTCGTTACACTAGAAAACCAAAGGAATGGGCTTATAATGAGATTGAACACCTTCCAACTGCATCAGGGGGGACGATGATCTGATAGAACTCTAGGCAAATAAATAACTGAAGCAAGATCAAATTTCACATGCCAATTCAGATTTGAAAGACACCAATTCAATCTCACTTTGACTAGTCCCTTGTACAAAGTCCACATATATAGAACCCTAAAATCCGATGACAATCAAGCTACAAGAATTAACAAAAATTCTGGATGTAAAAGTAAGGATGACTTCCACGAACAGCCTCACCAATATTCTCATCAGAGAACAAAAAGACATTAAATCTCTAGCTAAACGGCATGGCAAAAGAAAAATAATTAGAAAGACGAGTAAGCTCATCCCATATTATTCTTCGACAAGCCCAAAGTGAAAACTCGACAAGCCCAAAGTGGAAATATTTAAATTAACATAATGAAAAGTGAAATATAAAACCTCAATATCGAAGGTATCCCTCCAAGGAATCCATATTCCACCAAAAAAATCTCTAAGCCTCGATACGAAAAGAGCGGGAAAAACTAATTCTTTTAATGACTTTTATCTGTTTGAATACCAGGAATTCTGGTTTGTAGAGAACAAAAAAATAGAGTACTGATGAATCATATCATGATGATAATGAATCTTTTTTGTCGAGTGTAAACCTTTGTAATTTCAAATAAAGAACCTAAATTCAATAAAAATGGTAAGAAAAAGAACAAGCACTCTCTCATGTGCAATAACCAGTTAAGCAGAGCTTTTGCTTCTAGAGGAAGAACCTCCAGGAGCAGCAACATCCTCAAAAATTATATTAATTCGAGGTGCATAATTTCGGCTGTTAAAGCATTCTCCAAATCAAATAAGTTAGGAGACCGAGACTAGTGGGACTGAGCAACCATATTAAGCCGTGGATCAGGAGGTTTACCACCATTACATTTGGAGAAATCTAATTTACTTAGATTTGTCAATACCTGTATCACAAATGGAAATGGAGGCATTTTGTGACTAAGATAATTTAGGGAACAACCCAATAATGACCCAGAATAATCCACGGGCCATCTAACATAATAGGTATACAGTCATAGAATTAAATTGTAAAAAAGTAATAATTCTAGTCCAGATCAATTGATTTTCATCCTTTCTTCGGCTTCCATAAAATTTTAACTTTTTCACGAAATTGAGCAAACTAATTTCTATTCCCAGCAATTTCACCATAACGGATTTCTTCCAAGGTTTTGTAATTGTCTTTTCAAAATTTTCATCCACTTCGATGGTAAAATAATATTACTTATCATGGAAAAATAGTTCTGGATTCCCTTACCCATCATCCTCCGGTTCAGAAGAGTCCATCTCATCATCAGAATCGGTATCAGTCATAGCATAATTAGAAGCAGTGGGATACTTCATATCATTAGAAATAGCATAATCCGTTATGGTGAAATTGCTGGGAATAGAAATTAGTTTGCTCAATTTGGTGGTTTCTCAAATTCTATGCATAATTACTTAATTGTTTGGACAACAGTTGAGTTTTATTTACTATCTATATTATGCTTGGGAAAGCCGTATTTAAATTACAGTAGAATTTGAGAGATCTTGTTTCTGAACCCGTGGCTTGGGGAAAGATTTCGCGGTTAGGATATGAATATACCTAACAGTTTTGCCTAGTTGAATATCCTATTGTATTCTTTCATGATAGATTCAATACCATAGAAATATAGAATTGATATATTGTGTATAGACGGATAGTATTGTGGAAACATGCTATTTATATAAACGATCCGGTCAACTATCAACCATAGATAGTTCGGATTAACAGGTGTAATTACGAACTCAATAGGATTAATAAACCGACCACAACTCTGGAATCTATATCTCCCTTGGTTACGTGTTTAAATTCTGCAATAGTAGTTGTAATTGAAAAACTAAACCTTTGATTATCTTGGACAGTAAATTGATTTTAGTTTTCTTAGTTAACAATTAATCTAAGTCTTTGTGGGTTCGACATCCGGCTTTCGAGTCACTTCATTACTTGACGGCCACGTATACTTGCGTGTATTTAGGGAACCAACAATAGTTAATAATGACCGGATTTTATGCATAGATGAATAATAAAGATATCGTTATACATATATTCTTTAAATTGTTAAATTCGTGCTTTACTAATATACATATATATTTTTATTTTATACTATTTTGACATAAAATAATACATAAATTCTCCTATAACTTAATAAAGAAATTATTTAATACTACAAATCAAATATTGCATTAGAGTTATGCGATAGATTGTATTTTATGCAACAAACAAATATTATATTATATTATATTAAATTTTGCATCAAGGTTACCACTTCATAAATAGGAGAGTGATAATTTTGTTTTCCATAAGGGAAAATGTCGTCAACTAAGAAGGAAACTCTTTTGCGTTGATTTACTTCACACAACATCTACTAGTTCTGTTGGACAGAGGACACCTAAGTGGATCCCATCCCCTCCGTCGTCAAGTCACCTTGAGGATTGCGACTTTCATTTGGTATATGTATGGAGCAAAAATTTTGAAAAGGTTTTTAAAGTTTCACAGCATATATTCGAAAAAACGCTAGGAGCTGGGGAGAAGTTACTGGCTATGGGGGCCTGGAGAAGTAGTAGGGATGCAAGTGGTATGTCGACCACGACACCAAATTGCATCACGGAAGCTAGTAGAAGGGTGTTAGGAGTCTCAAAGGATTACTCTGGTAGACGCAAAGAGGACTGGTGGTGTAATGGAGAGGTTCGAGAAAAAGTAAAAGTCAAGAAAGCAGTGTATTTGAAACTTGTTGAGAGCATAGATGAGGAGGAGAAAAGGACGAATAGGAAGTGGTATAAGAAGGCAAAGAAGCAAGTGAAGGAGCAGTCAGAACGACTAAGACTGTAGCCTTTGGATGTTTGTATGAAGAACTTGGGGACAAGAAGTTGTATAGACTACCCAAGGTGAGAGAAAGGAAGGCCCGTGACCTGGACCAAATAAAGTGCATCAAAGTTGAGGAAAGCAGAGTATTAGTAGAAGAGGCACATATTATACAAAGATCGCAGACATACTTCCATGAACTTTTGAACAATAGGTACAGGAGCATTGTCTTAGGTGATTTGAAGCACTCAGAGAGTCATCAAGATTTTGGATGTTGTATGCGTATAAAGGCTGAGGAGTTAGAGTGGGCTATGCTTAGGATTAGTAGGGAAAGAGCAGTCGGGTCAGAATAATTCTGAAAATGCAGGTAGGGTAGGCTTGGAGTGGTTTACTAGGTTTTTTAATGTTATTTTTAGGACAAAGAAGATGCTCGAAAAATGGAGATGGAGTACGATGATTCCCTTGTACAAGAACAAGGGTGATATCCAGAATTGCAATAACTATTGGGATATCAAGCAGCTACGCCATACTATGAATGTTTGGGAGAAGGTGGTGGAAGTCAGGGTAAAGATGAGCTTGTTTATTTTTGAGAACTAATTCAGATTCATGCCTGGGCGATCGGCCATGGAAGCCATTAATCATGTAAGGAGACTAATAGAGCAGTATAGAGAGAGAAAAAGGGACTTGCATATTATAACGATATTGCTGGTTATTTTTTGTATTGTAGCCCCGTTCCCCCAACTACTGCTTATTATATGTACATTTGTGGTTATGTGACATGCCGAGGTGGTTAGGCTGGTTCTGAAAATGTGCTGGAGTGAATTGGGACACTTAGTTTCAAGGTTTGAAGCTTAAGTTGAAAGAGTTGATCAGAGTTTGGCTTTTGCATAAACGACTCCAAAATGGAGTTTCGATGGTTTTGATAGCTTTGTATAGTAATTTTGGACTTTGGCATATGTCAGGATATTAATTTTGAGGCCCGTAGGTAGATTTTATGATTTTTGGCGAAAGTTGGAAAGTTGAAGGTTTGGATGGTTGGGGGGGTTTGACTGAGCGTTGACTTTTTTAATATTGGGTCCGAATGTCGGCTCCAGGGGTTGGAGTAAGTCCGTTGTGCCATTTATGACTTATGTGTAAAATTTGAGGTCATTTGGAATTAGTTTGATATGATTCGGCATTAGTTTTAGAAGTTGGAAATTCATTAGTTCATTAGGCTTGAATCGATGTGTGATTCATAATTTTGGTATTGTTTGATGTGATTACATGATTTGAGAGAGTTAGTAATGTGTTTTAGAACTTGTTGATATGCATGGATGGGGTCCCGGATGCCTCACGTGTGTTTCAGATGGTTAACAGATCAATTATTGGACTTAAAGCATTGCTGAAGGTGTGAGACTTCTGGTGTAATGGCATATGCGGTGTGCTTGGCCGTAGATGCGGAGCCGTAGGTGCGGCAGAAGGCTCGCGAAAGTGACGTTGGGGGCTCCAGGGAAAAGTCCGCATATGCAGACAAAGTACCGCAAATGCGGACGTAGGTGCACAGAAGCGCGTCCGCAGGTGCAAGGGATGGTCCACAGAAGCGAAAGATGTCAGAAAGGGCATGAGACACAGATGCTGAGGTTTTTTGAAGGTGCGGATTCACATAAGCGAGTTCTGGGCTGTAGATGCAATGCGGCAGTGTTTAAGTGGGAAGAGAAAATGCGCACTTTTGACCACAGAAATGATTCCGCTGAAGCAGGCATGTGGGCGCAGGTGGAAAATCGCTGGCAATCTTATTAAGATCGAAGGGTTTCATTGTTTTCTCATTTTTGAAATTGTGAAACTTGGTCTAAGGTGATATTTGGAGTACTTCTCATCCCAATTGAAGAGGTAAGTGATGTTTATTTTGATTTTGGAGTTAGATATTAATTACCCATTGAATATTACGCCTAATTTTCATGCATCTAAGAAGGAATGTGGGGATTTATGGATTATATTATTGGAGAGTGAGATTTGAGAGTTTGAGGGTCGATTTATGGATAAATTTGGATGATATTGGTATGGTCGTAATTGAATGGGTATTCAAAATTTGTGAATTTTGTCGAATTTTGAGGTGCGGGCCCGGTGTTAATATTTTGGGTTGACTTTTGGACTTATGGTTAAAGACCTTAGCTTTATCATTTGGATTCTATTCCTATGACCTTTATTGATTATATTAAGTTAATTTGGCTAGATTCGGGTCATCTGGAAGTTGATTTATGCGGGAAGGGCTCGTTAGAGGAGTGATTGGCTTGCTTGAGATAAGTATCTTATCTAAACTTGGTTGAGGCACTAGTTGCATGAATTATTTGTGATAGATACAAGCTATGAGTGGCTCATATGTGTGGGGTTGAGCCCATATGCGTGCATCGGAGTACTATTTATATGCTTGGGGTAGTGATTAGGCTATGGTATGCCTTGAATTAATTATTAAGCTTCAACCTGAGTTGTTTCTCCTATTTGTACCCCTCTATGAGCTATTTGTACCACATTTTCAATTTCATTAAGGTTATTTTCCCGGTTGAAACTGATAAACTACAATACAATGATGAAATTGTCTGTTTTAGCTGTGATAACACATATTGCAGAAGATATTTGAGTGGTTTGGGAGGCTTAAGCCTCCAGAGTTCAGTGGAGCAGAGTCGGAGGATGCTCAGGATTTAATAGAATGGTGTTAGCGGATTGCACGATGGGTATTCTGGACACAAGCGAGGTTACATTTTCTACTTTTCAGCTGACAAGGGAAGATTACGGATGGTGGCCAACATTTGAGTTAAGCAGGAAAATCGATGTAGCGCCATTTTCATGGCATGAGTTCGCGGTTCTCTTCTTAGATAAGTTTGTCCCACAAACTCGCAGAGAGGATATGCGTAGGCAAGTTGAGCAGCTACGTCAGGAGGGTATGATCGTGACTCGGTATAAGATGAGATTTACAGAGTTGACTTGTCATGAGGTATGGTTGGTTCCCACTGAGAGGAAGAATATTAGGAGGTTCATTGATGGCCTCAACTATGGGTTACACTTTATTATGGCTCGGGAGGTTGCGATGGATGCTAGGTTTGACCAAGTCATCGAGATTGCTAGACGTTAAAAGTTAGTTCACAGGTAGGAGCGGGAGGCCAAAAGGCCTCATAGTTCAAGTGATTTCAGTAGTCCCTCATCTGAAGGTCAGTACCATTACAGCAGAGGCTACCCTTCTAGACCCGTTCAGGCAGCTCGCCATGTTCCTTGTTGTTATTCAGTTAGCCACAGTTCCTACAGTGCATGCCCAGCTCAGTTATCATTCAGTGCATTGCCGGCACAGAGTTCTTACCTGCTTCATCTGCACTAGGTTCCACATGTAGCTATGCAGATCATCAGGGTCAGCAGCTCCGTCAGAATAGGGATTGTTTTGAGTGCAGAGACATGAGTCATCTCAAGAGATATTGTCCTAAACTATTGAGTAGATATTGCAGAGACTTCATCTGCACTTAGCCTATGATTTCAGCACCAGGAGCTACGCCACCCGCACAGCCAGCTCGAGGTGGGGCTCAGTCAGCTTGAGGATGCCCTAAAGGGGGTGGTCGATCAGGTGGTGATCAGGCTCGTTGCTGCGCATTTCCAGCCAAACCATTTCCTCTGATGTCGTGATCATAGGTATTGTCTCAGTGTGCCATGGGGATGCTTCGGTATTATTTGATCCTGGTTCGACTTATTCATATGTGTCATCATACTTTGCTCAGTATTTGGATATACCCCATAATTATTTAGTTATGCATGTTCATGTATCTACACCGATGAGTATTTTATTATTGTGGACTGTGTGTATCGGTCATATGTGGTGACTATTGGCAGATTGGAGATGATTGTTGATTTTTTATTGCTTAGCATGGATACATTTGACATGATTTTAGGCATGGACTAGTTTTCATCATGTCACATTATTCGAGATTCTGATATTTTGATGGCAACATTTAGGACACACAATGGGCACTATGAGCTTTATGTGATGTCTATTAGGCTGACCAATCCCCCAGCAACCTTCATGCACTTAATGAATAGTGTATTCCAGTCGTATATTGCTTTTTTCATCATAGTATGCATTGATGATATATTGGTGTACTCAGGCAGCTAGGAGAATCACGAGCATCACATGAGGATTGTACTCTAGACTTTGAGAGAGAAGAAACTATATGCTAAATTCTCTAAGTGTAAGTTTTGGCTTGACTCGGTTGTGATCTTGGGCCACCCGATATCTAGTGAGGAGATTAAGGTGGATCCGAAGAAGATCAAGGAATTTTAGAGTTGATTTAGACCGTCTTCAGCTACACAGATTCAGAGCTTCTTAGGTTTGGCAGGTTATTATTGCCATTTTGTAGAGGGTTGTTCATCCATTTCTGCACCTTTGTCGAGGTTGACTCTGAAGGGTGTCCCATTCAGGTGGTCTGATGAGTGTGAGGAGAGCTTTCAAAAGCTCAAGACTTCCTTGACCACAACTCTAGTTCTAATTTTGTCCTCGTCGTCGGGTTCATATAGAGTTTATTGTAATGCTTCATGGATTGGTATTGGGTGTGTCTTAATGATGGAGGGTAGAGTGATTGATTATGCTTGGCATAAGCTGAAGCCCCATGAGAAGAACTGCTTCGTTCATGATTTAGGGTTGGCAGCCATTCTGCACGCATTGAAGATTTGGAGGCACTATCTATACAATGTGTCTGGTGAGGTTTTCACAAATCATAGGAGTCTACATTACCTTTTTAAGCAAAAGGATCTAAACTTAAGGCAGCGGAGGTGGTTAAAAGACTATGATATCACTATTTTGTATCATCCCGGGAAGGCTAACATGGTGGTCGATGCCTTAAGAAGAAAGGCTGAGAGTATGGGTAGCCTAGAATATATTCCAGTTGGTGAGAGGCTTCTAGCATTGGATGTTCTGGCTTTGGCCAATCAGTTTGTGAGGATAGATGTTTCGGAGCCTAGCCGGGTTCTTGCTTGCGTGATATTTTGGTCTTCTTTGTATGAGCGCATTAGAGCGCGTCAGTACGACAACCCCCATTTACTTCTCCTTAAGAACACAGTGTAGCACAGTAATGCCAAGGAGGTTTCTATTGGCGATGATGGGGTGTTACGAATGTAGGGTCGGATTTATGTGTGTAATGTAGATGGGTTGCATGAGTTGATTATTGAGAAGGCCCACAGTTCCAGATATTCTATTCATCTGGGTGCCTCTAAGATGTATCATGACTTGAGCCATCATTATTGGTGGAGAATAATGAAGAAAGACAAGGTAGAGTTTGTGGCCCGATTCTTAAAGTGCCAGTAGGTGAAGTACGAGCATTAGAAGTCGGGCAGTTTACTTCAGAGAGTTGAAATTCCCGAGTGGAAGTGGGTGTGTATTACCATGGATTTCGTTGTTGGGATCCCACAAACTTTGAGGAGATTCGACGTAGTGTGGGTTATTATGGATGGACTGACCAAGTATTCCCACTATATTCCGGTGGTGACTTCCTATTCTATAGGGGGTTGGATCAGATTTACATTTGGGTGATTATGCGCTTGCATGGCGTTCCCATTTCCATCTTTTGTTACCAAGGCACACAGTTCACATCACAATTTTGGATAGCAACACAGCAAGAGTTGGGCACATGGGTTGAGTTGAGTCCATTATTCCATCCTCAGATACACCGACAGTCCAAGTCCACCATTTAGATCTTAGAGGACATGCTACGCGCTTGTGTTATGGATTTCGGGGGTTCATGGGATCAGTTCTTACCGCTTGTAGAGTTTGCCTACAATAACAACTACCAATCGAGTATTTAGATTGATCCTTGTGAGGCTTTATATAGGAGGCAGTGTCATTCTCCAGTTGGTTAGTTTGAGCTGGGAGAGGCTAGGTTGTTAGGCACTAATTTGGTTCGGGATGCCTAGGAGAAGGTCAAGTTGATTCAGGATCGGCTTTGTACAACACAGTCTAGGCATAAGAGTTATGCTGATAGGAAGGTTCGTGATGTTGCATATATGGTGGGAAAGAAGGTGTTACTTAGAGTTTTTCCATTGAAGTGTATGATGACATTAATAAAGAAGGTCAAGTTGATCTCTCGGTATATTGGCCGCTTTGAGGTTCTCGAGAGAGATAGAGAGGTAGCCTACAAGCTAGCATTGCCACCTAATTAATTTGGTTTCTCGATTTTAGTTTTTACGGTATTTCGGTGTATTTTGGTATTTCGGTAATTCGGTTCGGTATACGGTATTGGATTTTTGATATTTCGGTATTTTGGTATACCGAAATAGTGAAGTCCAAGCCCAACTTTATTTTTATGTGTTATCCCAATAACTTTAAGCCCACACCCCAAAATTTCAAAACCCCTAATTCCCTAATTCCTTACCCTTAGGCTTAGCAAGGTTCCACCAAGAAGATTAAGAACTTCCAGAAATCTTGAAGTAGAGATGAAAAGTGTACAGACAGTTAACTTGAATAGCTACATATTTGAATAGGCAGAAGCCTCATAACATAGCATGACAATTTATTTGAAAAAGCTACGACAACTTCTGAAATATAAACTGTAGTCCCACTGCAATCTACTTGGCTTTGGTAAATGAGCTCCAGTGGTAATATTTTTGATAGACTCCTAATGAAGTAATCCTGCATTAAAAAGAAAATAGTCATGTGTTAGCACAATGATCAACATGGGTTACATTAGTTAATGGAGTGGGGGGATAGTGAATATTTGGTTTAAACCGAAACCGTATACCGAATCATATCGAAATATTTTGGTACAGTATTTGGTATACATAATTGATAAACGAAATTCCAAAATACCGAACCAAAATTCATAAATACCGAACCAAAGTACCGAATGCCCGCCCCTGCTATCGGGTGTTCACCTAGTGCTTCATGCTTCTATTCTCCGTAAGTATTATGGTGATCCTTCACTTGTGTTGGACTTCAGTACGGTTCAGTTACATGGGGACTTGACTTATGATGTAGAGCCGGTGGCCATTTTGGATCGGTAAGTTTGAAAGTTGACATAAAAGGATATTTCATAAGTGAAGGTTCATTGGAGAGGTCAGTCAGCCTAGGAGGCCAATTGGGAGGACGAGCAAGAGATGCAGAGCCAATATCCACACATATTTGAGACTCCAGGTGTGATTCTAGACCTGTTCGAGAATGAATGTTTGTTTAATAGGGGGAAAATGTAATGACCCGGCCGGTTGTTTCGTGTATTATAGCCTCGTTTCCTCATTTACTGCTTCTTCTATGTTCATTTGTGGTTATGTGACTTTTTGGGGTGGTTGGGTTGGTTTTGTTGTGTCATTTATGACTTGTGTGCTAAATTTTAGGTCATTCGGAATCGGTTTGATATGATTCGGCATTAGTTTTAGAAGTTGAAAGTTCATTAGTTCATAAGGCTTGAGTCAATGTGCGATTCATGGTTTTTGTGTTGTTTAATATGATTTGAGGCTTCAACCGAATTTGTATTGTGTCTTAAAACTTGTTGGTATGTTTGGATGGGGTCCCGGGCCTTGGGTGTGTTTCAGATTGATGAAGGATCAATTTTTGGACTTAAAGCATTGCTGAAGATATGAGGCTTCTGGTGTAATCACATCTACAAAGGGCTTGGCCCAGATGTGGAGGCGCATGTGAGGCTGAAGTCTCGCAGAAGTCAAATTGGAGGCTCCATGGAAAATTCTGCAGATGCGGAAGGTGAATAGGGCAGGGGAGCCCACAAAAGTCGACGTAGGTGCGCAAACGCGCGTCCGCAGGTGCGAGGGAAGGTCTACATATACGAAAGATGACTAGAATGGCATTAGCCGCAGATGGGGACCTGCGGAAGCGGGTGCTGGACCACAAATGCGGTGGGGAGGAGTTTAAGCCAGAAGCATAGAAGTGCACCTTTGACCGCAGAAGCGGGCATGTGGATGCAAGTTCGAAATCACTAGCAGTCTTATTAAAATCTAAGGGTTTCATTATTTTCTCATTTTTGGAATTGTGAAACTCAGTCTTAGGCAATATTTGGAGTATTTCTCATCCCAGTTGAAGAGGTAAGTGATGTTTATTCGATTTTAGTGTTAGATATTAATTACCCATTGATTATTACTCCTAATTTTCATGAATCTAAGAGGGGATTTGGAGATTTTTCTGAGTATGGTGTTGGAGAGGGAGATTTGAGGGTTTGGGAGTCGATTTTTGGATGGATTTGGATTATATTGTATGCTTGAACTCATAATTGAATTGGTTTTCGAAATTTGTGCATTTTGTCAGGTTCCGAGGTACGAACTCGGGGTTGACTTTTTGACATTGATTAAAGACTTTGGCTATATCATTTGGATTCGATTCCTATGACTTTTATTGTCTAGATTCGGATCGTCCTGAGGTTTATTCACATGTGAAAGGCATAAATTCTTAGTCCATGATGAAATTGTCTGTTTTAGCTGTTATAGCTTATATTGCACATGCATACCCCATAAATTGATGAAACTGTATAGGTTATATCAGGTATCACTTATAATTCTTGCCTATTTTACCTCGTCGGGGTTAGTTACGATACTTATTGAGTACATGGGGTTATTTGTACTCATACTACACTTTGTACTTAATTGTATAGATCCAATTATTGGGATCAGTTATCAGTAGCAGATTTGCTGGTTGAGCTGAGTTTTCGAGAGACGAGGTAGAGCTGCATTCTCGTCAACAGTATTGGCATCTCTTTTCTTATGTACTATTGTCTTTATTTCAAACAACATTACTATTAGTCATTTTAGATTTTGTATTCCCGTATTAGAGCTCATGACTACGTATTTTCCAGTTATGGGGAGGATTTATGTTGTATTACTGGCATTTTGTCATATTGAGATTTCAAACTTATGATATTCCTGCAAATTTTGTTATTTTGGGTTCCTATTTGGTTATGTTCGGCTTGCCTAGTAAGAGTATTAGGCGCCATCATGACGGATTGGAATTTTGGATCGTGACACATATGGTATTCATTAACATGAATAAAGCATAGGCAAAAGTCCCAAGGGATATTTGTGGAGGTGTTTGGAGCTAGATGGGTCCTTGTAGCTGATACTAGGATTATTAAAGACATGTATGATGGAGCTAATACCTGAGTGAGGACAGTGGTATGATACTCGGAAAACGTTTATGTTATGATAGGGTTGCACCAGGGATCATCTCTTAGCCCGTTTTTGTTTGTCTTGGTGATAGACAAACTGACGAGGCATATTCAAGGAAAGGTTCCATGGTGCTTGTTAATTGCAAATGATATAGTACTTATTGACGAGACGCTAAGAAGTGTTAACACGAGGTTGGAAGTTTGGAAACAGACCTTGGAGTCTAATGATTTCAAGGTGAGAAGAACCAAGACAGAATACATGGAATGCAAATTCGGTGACGTGACTCATGAAGCGAATTTGGATGTGAGGTTTTTTACTTAAATCATCACTGAGAGAGAGAGTTTCAAGTACCTTGGGTTAGTAATCCAAGGAAATGGAGAGATTGATGAGGATATTACACATCGTATTGGAGCGGTTAGATGAAATGGATGCCTGCATCTGTCATTTTGTGTGATAAGAATATGCCACTAAAACTTAAAGGTAAGTCCTATAGAGTAGTGGTTGGACTGGCTTTTTTTTATGAGCTAGAGTGTTGGCTAGTCAAAATATCACATGCACAAAACATGAAAGTAGCATAAATGAGGATGTCTAGGTGGGTGTACGGGGATACGAGATTAAATAAGATCAGGAATGAAGTTATTCGGGACAAGGTTGGAGTGACCCGTGTGGAAGACAAAATGTGGAAAGCGAGGCTAAGAAGATATGGGCATGTAAAGAGAAAAGACACAGATGCCTCAGTAAGGAGGTGCGAGAGATTGGCTATGGTAGGTCTGAGGAGAGGTAGAGGTAGGCCAAAGAAATATTGCGAAGAGATGGTTAGTCTAGACATGACGCTTCTCCAACTTACCGAGGACCTGACCCTCGATAGGAGGGTGTGGAGGTCAAGAATTATGGTAGAAGGTTAGCAGGTAGTCGAGCATTTGTTTCTCCAAACCCGTAGAATTAGTGTTAGACTTCTATTATTTTTTATTTTTATGTTTTTATTACTGCTTATTGTTTCTTTCATTTCAGTTTTCTTATTATCTTGTTGTTTATAATGCTTGTTATTAATGCTTCTTTTTCATATTTACTTGAGCTGATTGTCTATTGAAAATAGTCTCCCTACCTTTTCAAGGTAGGGTAAGGCTGCATACACACTACCCACCCCAAACTCCACTAATAAAATTACATTGGATTTATTGTTGTTGTTGTTTAGCATCATATATTCGGCATACATTTTGGGATCCTATTAATTTTGATCACTGTCGAAAATTTCCAATTTGGAGAATAAAACATTTTGTAATAAAGTGGAAATGTTTTCTGTAACTACACATTTTCTTTTCAAGATTTGTTGGTCTGAAGTGTTAACTAATAATTTTATTGGTTATATGAATTCTTGTTATTTATTTCACGCCATTTATATCTAATTCATTTTACATAATCTGTGTCAGAATAAGCATGTCTCGACATATTTTGCATTGTAATTTATTACTCTCTTAGTTTTAATATATGCTGGCGATAGTGCACTTGATACAAAGTTTTAAAACAAATTATTTTTAAAACATGTGATTTTTAAAATATTTATAATATTTTTATATCTATAAAAACATAAAATTAACAATAGAATACAAAAATAAAGCATAGCTATTTGATATTTTTTGACCGGATTAATATAAAGAGTACCACAAAAACTAAAAGGAAAATATATAATTGTATTGGGTAAAATATACACATGACAGGTGGATGCTTCCCGAATAGGCATGTGGCGGTGAAGACATGTAGGAGATGAATCAGCAAATAACCGATATAGGTTACAAGCATGTGACCGGTATCGTATAATTTCCTAAGGCACAAGACCTGAGAAGAGAATTTTAAAGTATGGTACCGGTTGGAAAGGTCATCATTATAACAACACTCATTATAGAAAAACATACCATTTATTCTTAATTGTTATGTAGCTATAAATAGAGATTTTTACTCACCTTACAGAGGAGCATGATTTGAGGAACTTGTCTCCTCTAATTAGCTATAAATAGTAAAATTTATACTCATTGAAGGACACGAAATATTTGTATGAAAAAGAGGTTGATATTATTCTCTCATCGATAAAGCTATAATTTATTGTTATTAACATTTTCGCTTTGTTATTGTCTCCAAATTATCCTTATTTTACTCGCTTTATTCTTTGCTATTTTATTTTATTGGATTAACCTAATCCACGTGTCTATTAACCATGTTATATATTCAACTGTACCTATTTGCGGGTAAACAGTTTGGAGCCCACCGTGGGACATAGACAATGGAGGTATTACTTTAGTCTGTTCATCTTTTACTTTAGACAATGGACGCCATCATGGCCTATAGTGGCATTTGGGACATGACAACTCGGTATCAGAGTACTAGGTTCACATAGGTCTCACAAGTCATGAGCAAACCTAGTCGAGTCTTGCGTATCGATGCATAGAAGTCCGTACTTATCTTCGAGAGGCTATAGGGTGTTAGAAAACTTCTTCTTCTTCATCTCTCATCATGTGGTTAATGTTGTGCTAAGTTCTTTCTCTTATTCTCTTATAGATGGTGAGAACGCATGATCACATGTGATCAGATGGGTATGGGTATCCCAAGAGGTAGAGGCCATCCAGGTGGGGCATCCAGATGGAGACCAGATGCAGTAGCCTTAGACGCCGTGATCACATGTATTATTTCTGTCTGCGGTTTGGATGCTTCGATACTATTCAATTCAGCGTCAACTTATTCATATATATCTTCTCTATTTTCTCCTTATCTGGATGTCTCTCATGAGTCCTTGGCTGTTTATGTATATGTGTCCACGTCGGTGGGTGATTCTAATTTTGTGCATCGGGTTTACCGGTCCTGTGTTGTGACTTTCAGTGGTTATGAGACCAAAGAGAATCTTCTATTGCTTGATATGACCGACTTTAAGGTCATCCTGGGTATGGACGGGTTGTCTCCGTACCATGCCATTCTTCATTGTCATGCTAAGAATGTTACCTTAGAGATGCCAAAGTTGCCTAGATTGGAGTGGAGGGGCTCATCTAGTCAGGTTATCACTTTCTTGAAGGCTCGATATATGGTCGAGAAGATTTGTATGGCCTATCTGGCTTATGTTTAGGTTATTACTATAGTGACTCCCATGATTGATTCAGTGCCCATGGTGCAGGAGTTCTCCGATGTATTTCCTTCTGATCTACCAGGTATGCCACCAAAACGTGGTATACATTTCAGCATTTATTTAGTGCCAGGCACCCAGCCTATCTCTATTTTACCATATCACATGGATCCAAAAGAGTTGAGGGAGTTGAAGGAGCATCTTGAGGAGTTTCTTGAGAAGGGGTTCATCAGGCCGAGTGTGTCTCCTTGGGGTGCACCGGTATTATTTGTGAAGAAAAAGGATGGGAGTATGTGGATGTGCATTGATTACCGCCTGTTAAAAAAAGCCACTATCAAGAATAAGTACTTGTTGCCACACATTGATGATTTGTTTGATCAGTTACAAGGTTATAGGGTGTTATTTAAGATCGATTTGAGATGTCGGTATCATTAGCTGAAGATTCGTGCTTCGGATGTTCCGAAGACGGCTTTTCGGACTAGATATGTCCACTACAAGTTTACAGTGATGTCCTTCGGCTTGACTAATGCCCCGATGGCGTTTATGGATTTGATGAATTGTGTTTTCAAGCCATATCTTGAATCATGTGTCATTGTCTTCATTGATGACATATTGATCTACTAGCGTAGTACGGAGAAGCACGAGCAAAATTTGAAGATAATGCTTCACACCTTGCGGGAACAAAATCTATATGCTAAGTTCTCCAAGTGCGAGTTCAGGTTAGATTCTTTGGCTTTCCTAGGCATGTTATATCAGGTGACAGTATCAAGGAGGATCCCAAGATGATCGAGGTGGTTCAGAGTTGGCATCATCCTACCACAACGACCGAGATAAGGCGTTTCTTGGGGCTAGCAGGTTATTTATCATCAGTTTGTGGAGGATTTCCCGTCTATTACAGCTCCTTTGACTAGATTGACCCACAAGGGTGCTCCATTCAGATGGTCCAATGGTTACAAGGCGATCTTTCAAAAGCTCAAGACCGTATTGATTACAGCACCAGTGTTAGTTTTGCCCTCCGGTTTAGGGATGTATACTGTGTATTGTGACGCTTCACGTGTTGGCTTACATTGTGTATTGATGTAGGAGGGGCGAGTAACTGCATATGCTTCACATCAGCTGAATCCCCATGAGAAGAATTACCATGTGCATGATTTGGAGTTGGCCACTCTAGTTTACGCTCTCAAGATTTTGAGGTATTATCTTTATTGGGTGTCGTGTGAGGTCTACACCAACTACTGCAGTTTGCAGTATTTGTTCAAGCAGCGCAAGTGGCTTGAGTTACTGAAGAATTATGATATTACTATACTGTATCATTCGGGCAAAGCTAAAGAGGTTGCGAATGCTTTGAGCAGAAAGGCCGAGAGTATGGGTAGTTTGGAATTCATTTCAGCAGGGGAGAGGCCATTCGCTTTGGACATTCAGTCCTTAGCTAACAGAATTGTGAGGTCGTATATTTCAGATCCCAGTCGAGTTCTTGCATGTGTTTTGGCTCATTCTTCTTTATTCGAGAGATCAAGGCTTGTCAGTACGATGATTCGCAATTGTTGGTTCTTAGAGAGACGGTGCTATAGTGTAATGCCAGGGAGATTAATATCGATGATGATGGTGTTCTGCGACTCCAGGGTCGCTTATGTGTTCCTAATGCTGATGAACGGAGGGAGACAATTCTAGAGGCGGCACACAGTTTGCGGCAATCTATTCATCCATGTGCCACGAAGATGAATCGTGGCCAAAGGAAGCATTACTAGTGGTAGCGGATGAAGAAGGACATATTTGAGTATGTGGTGCAATGTCTAAATTGTCAACAGGTTAAGTATCCAGGAGAGCATCCAGGAGAGCTTCACTATTGATTTCATAGTTGGGTTGCCGCAAATATTAAGGAAATTTGATGTTGTTTGGGTCATTATTGATAGACTGACCAAGTCTGTACAATTTATTCCAGTAGTGACTATGTACTATTCAGAGAGGTTGGCACAGATTTACATTCAGGAGATAGTCCGATTGCATGGCGTGCCTCTTTCCATCATTTCATATAAAGGCCCGCGGTTCACTTCACATTTATGGAGAGCTATACAGAGTGAGTTGGGTACCCGGGTAGAGCTCAACACGGCCTTTCATCCTCAGACCGACGGGCAGCCAGAGCGGACATTTTAGATTTTGGAAGATTAATCAGAGCATGTGTGATTTACTTCGGAGGGTAGTAGGATCGATTCTTACCTTTGGCCGAGTTTTCTTATAACAACATTTTCAGTCAATCATTGAGATGGCTCTATTTGAGCCCTTGCATGGTCGACGATATCGTTCCCCCATCAATTGGTTTGAGCCTGGCGAGGCTAGGTTATATGGTACTGATTTGGTAAAGGATGCCTTGGATAAGGTAAAGTTGATACAGGAGCGACTTCGCACAGCTCAGTCCAGGAAAATGAGTTATACGAATAAGAAAGAGCGTGATTTATTATTTATGGTAGGTGAGAAGGTTCTCTTGACACACTCGCCAATGAAGTGTATCAAGAGATTTGGAAATAAGGGCAAGCTGAGTCCGAGGTTTATTGGTCCATTTGAGGTGTTGGAGAAAATTGGAGAGGTTGCTTAAGGCATACTTTGCCTCCCAGTCTATCGGGAGTTCATCCAGTTTTTCAAGTGTCTATGCCCTAGATGTTCCATACCGACATGTCACATGTGTTAGATTACAGTACAGCTCATCTAGATGAGAGCTTAGGTTATAAGGAGGAGCTAGTTGCTATTATTGACAGGCAAATCCAGCAGTTCAGGTCTAAGAGATTTCAGTGGTAAAGGTCCGGTGAAGGGGTCAACCGGTCGAGGAGATGACTTGGGAGACTGATGAGAGCATGCAGAGCATATATCCACACTTATTCAGCACTCCGAGTATGATTATAGACCCGTTTGGGGACGAATATTTGTTTAACAGGTGGAGAATGTAAGGATCTGATCGGTCATTTTGCTTTCTAGATTTTCGTTCCCCTATTTAAGACTTCTAGTCCGTACTTTTACTGTTTTATGACTTGGGGGGATGATTGTTTTGGTTTTGGAAGGGTTTAGGTTGGAGTCGGCCACTTAGTTCCTTAATAGTGGCCTAATGTGGCTACGTTTGACTTGAGTCAATATTTTGAGTAAATGACCTGGAAACTGGGATTAAAGGTTCCAATAAGTTTGTATGTTGATTTTGAACTTGGGCGTGTGTTCGGATTGCGTTTCGGGTGATCCGGAAGCGTTTCGGCGCTTAATATTGAAAGTTAGCTCCATGAAGGTTTTAGAGTTTCTTAAATTTTGTTTGAAGTAGACTTTGGGATTAACAATGTCCGTTTGGTATTCCGATCCCAGGAATATGTTCGTATTGTGATTTGTGACTTGTGCATAAAATTTGGCGTCATTCCGAGTTGTATACGAATGATTCATCGTGTTCAAAGCTAGTTGAGGAAGTTTGAAGTTCAAAAGTTGATTAATTTGGTTTAGGGTGCAATTCTTAGTTTCGATGTTGTTTTATGTGTTCCGAGGATTTGCGAAGGTCTGTATTATGTTTATGAACTTGTTGGTGCAATTGGATGGGTTCCCAGGTGGCTCGGCTACGTTTTAGACCACCCGAAGTTAATTCCAAATTGCAGATATTGCTGGTGCTCGTTTCCTTCTTTGCGAACGCTGAGGATGTCTCGCGTTCGCAATGAATGATATAGTCTGGGGGAGATTTGTGCTTCACGTTCACTATGACCTGTCCGTGCTCCCAAAGGGAGTGGACTGTGAAGCTTTGTGTTCGTGAAGAGTAGGTCGCGATCGCGAAGAAGAAGTTGAGGCTAGGGGATGGCAGGCTGGTAGCCTTCGCATTCGCAAAGGGGAGCTCACGTTTGCGAAAGGTTGTCCAGGTTAGCCTTCGCGACGGTGAGGACCCTGTCGCATTCACGAAGGGGAAAAGTTGGGAATTCTCAACTTTACCTTCGCAATCATGAAGGTACCTCTGTGATCGCGAAGAAGGGTCGTTGGGCAGAGTCATGTTTTAAAATCGAGACTTAGGCTCATTTTCTCTTATTTCGCATTGGTTTGGCCGATTGTAGAGCTTCTTGGAGAGGAATATTCACCTAGGGTTTTGAGGTAAGTGATTTCTACCTAATGTGTGTTTAATACATAGATTATAGGTAGATTTTAACATAAATATTATGAAACTTATAGGATTATGTTGAAAAACCTAGGGTTCGGTAATATTGGGATTAGACCACGAAATTGTTTATGGAATTGAGTAAAAATTATATATTTTAGTTCATAAGGTCATGGGTAAAATTTATGTACGAAAATTTCTGAAATTCAGGCATGTGGGCCCGGGGTGACTTTTAGGAACTTTCTGACTTGGGTTGGGTAATTACTCTAATAGATGAATTATGAATTTTTGAGCATATATTGATAAGTTTTTATGACTTTTGACTAATTTCGGGTTGCTTGGCCTTATTTTGAGGCTACTAGTGTGGTTTGAGGGCCAAGAAGAGGACTTGGAAACAAGGTAAGTCTCTTGCCTAATCTTGTAAGAGGGAATTATCCACGTAGGTGATTAAATTGTTATTTGTTACTAGTTGTGGGTGCTACGTACATACGATGTGACGGTTGTCCGTATGTAGCTAAAATCATGTTCATGTTCGGATAGACTTAGGACTTTATCATGCAACATTTGTATTATTTGAACTCAATCTGTTAGTAACAACAATAACATGCCCAGTATTATCCCACACTATGGGGTCTGGGGAGGGTAGTGTATACATAGACCTTACCCCTACCTTGCGAGGATAGAGAGGATGTTTCCAACTACTTAAATTTATAATTGTAATGTGATTGGGGATTATGCTAGGCCGAGTTTTATTACCTTGAGTTTTGGCGGAATACTTTTTTGTTGGTAAAAATTATGCTTTCGTTGTAGTTGTTTGACCCGAATATACATGATATTTCCTTCATGACTAGAGATTTGATATTTACTTGATGGTTTTTATTTGTTGAGATGGCATGTGATATTTTGGGATCTTAAATTGATATTATGTTAAATGAACAGTTATTTGCTGTTACTTATTCTATTATTAGTGTTGTATTCTATGCCTATTTATAATTCTTGTACTTTATTCATTGACCACTAGTAAGTGTGATTGTCAACCCCTCGTCACTACTTCTTCGAGGTTAGAGTAAATGCTTACTAGTTATGTGTTGATTTACATACTCATGCTAAACTTTGGCACAAATTGTGCAGGTACTGAGGTAGGTACATCTGGTATCCGTTTTGGTACGCATCCACATTATCCGAAGACTTAGTGGTGAGTTGATCCCCAATGCTCTGACTGCAAAACCCGGAGTTTCCTTCCTGTTGCATTTTATATTTCTGTTTATTTCATTTCAGATAGTAGTTGTAGTGGTTTGTACATTCTACTAGATTGTTCGTACACTTGTGACACCGGGTTTTGGGAAGCTCTAATAGATGTTTATCGTTTTTGCCTAATATTATCACTATTTCATTTTTATATTTTATTTATGCTCTCTAACACCATGGCTTTCTATACTTAGTTTCTTTAATTAAAATTCATGATTTCAAAAGTAATAAAATGAGAAATTAAATAGATAGTTCACCGTGGGCTTGCCTAACGGCGACGTTGCGCGCCATCATGGCCTATGGGGAGAATTGGGTCGTGACACAACTCCTCTCTTTGGTACTTTCTCTGAAAAAGGAAATACATACGGGACTCGGAGGTAACATTTTAGATGATGATTGTTGAACCCTTTCTAGCAGAATTGTTATAACCTAGACCAGGAATAATTAAGTATTTGCCTTTTGGGCCTAATGTCATCATCTGGTACGGGCTAGCTTCCTATCATCCAAAATGGTTAGTAAAATTCAAATGAACAAATAAAAAATAAAATTTTAAGATACTTGACCGTGGGTACTTGTGCAAAAGTAGTATTTCTTCAAGTGAACTGCAATCTATTGGAAGGTAACACTTTCCCGTCCATGGTCTCCAGTTCATACGCTTCTTTTCCAGCAATACCTTTAACTTGATACGAGCCGTCCCAATTTGGACCTAATTTCTCTGCATTTTCTGCATGTGTTTATCGAAACACTTTCTTAAGGACAACATCCCTAATCTTGAAATATCGAAGGTTCACCTTTTGGTTGTAAAATCGGTCAATCCTTTGTTTTCCAGCAATACCTTTAACTTGATACGAGCCGTCCCAATTTGGACCTAATTTCTCTGCATTTTCTGCATGTGTTTATCGAAACACTTTCTTAAGGACAACATCCCTAATCTTGAAATATCGAAGGTTCACCTTTTGGTTGTAAAATCGGTCAATCCTTTGTTTTCCAGCAATACCTTTAACTTGATACGAGCCGTCCCAATTTGGACCTAATTTCTCTGCATTTTCTGCATGTGTTTATCGAAACACTTTCTTAAGGACAACATCCCTAATCTTGAAATATCGAAGGTTCACCTTTTGGTTGTAAAATCGGTCAATCCTTTGTTTTCCAGCAATACCTTTAACTTGATACGAGCCGTCCCAATTTGGACCTAATTTCTCTGCATTTTCTGCATGTGTTTATCGAAACACTTTCTTAAGGACAACATCCCTAATCTTGAAATATCGAAGGTTCACCTTTTGGTTGTAAAATCGGTCAATCCTTTGTTTTCCAGCAATACCTTTAACTTGATACGAGCCGTCCCAATTTGGACCTAATTTCTCTGCATTTTCTGCATGTGTTTATCGAAACACTTTCTTAAGGACAACATCCCTAATCTTGAAATATCGAAGGTTCACCTTTTGGTTGTAAAATCGGTCAATCCTTTGTTTTCCAGCAATACCTTTAACTTGATACGAGCCGTCCCAATTTGGACCTAATTTCTCTGCATTTTCTGCATGTGTTTATCGAAACACTTTCTTAAGGACAACATCCCTAATCTTGAAATATCGAAGGTTCACCTTTTGGTTGTAAAATCGGTCAATCCTTTGTTTTCCAGCAATACCTTTAACTTGATACGAGCCGTCCCAATTTGGACCTAATTTCTCTGCATTTTCTGCATGTGTTTATCGAAACACTTTCTTAAGGACAACATCCCTAATCTTGAAATATCGAAGGTTCACCTTTTGGTTGTAAAATCGGTCAATCCTTTGTTTTCCAGCAATACCTTTAACTTGATACGAGCCGTCCCAATTTGGACCTAATTTCTCTGCATTTTCTGCATGTGTTTATCGAAACACTTTCTTAAGGACAACATCCCTAATCTTGAAATATCGAAGGTTCACCTTTTGGTTGTAAAATCGGTCAATCCTTTGTTTTCCAGCAATACCTTTAACTTGATACGAGCCGTCCCAATTTGGACCTAATTTCTCTGCATTTTCTGCATGTGTTTATCGAAACACTTTCTTAAGGACAACATCCCTAATCTTGAAATATCGAAGGTTCACCTTTTGGTTGTAAAATCGGTCAATCCTTTGTTTTCCAGCAATACCTTTAACTTGATACGAGCCGTCCCAATTTGGACCTAATTTCTCTGCATTTTCTGCATGTGTTTATCGAAACACTTTCTTAAGGACAACATCCCTAATCTTGAAATATCGAAGGTTCACCTTTTGGTTGTAAAATCGGTCAATCCTTTGTTTTTGTGCTGCCATTCATATCAAAGTTGTTGCCCTTCTCTCCTCTGTCAAATCTAAATTTGTACGAAGTTCTTCTTCATTTGTATGCTCGAACCTTGTACTTGGCTCTCCTATTTCCACTGGAATTAGTGCCTCAGTACCATAAACAAGCGAAAATGTAGCTTTCCCCGTGCTTATTTTCGTCTTTGTCCTATAAACCCATAGCACCCCAGGTAGCACTTCAGGCCACCTGCCTTTTGAATATTCTAGCTGTTTCTTTATATTGTTGACAATGATTTTATTTGTCGATTCAGCTTGTCCATTAATAATGATTTAATTTTCCAACTTTTGAAAAAATCAGTAACCTTTGCACCCACGAATTGTGGCATATTATCGCATACGATTTCCCTTGGGACTCCAAATTGACATATTATATTCCTCCAAATAAAATCAACAAAATTTTTGTCTCATAATTGTTTAAAGGCACCTGCTTTTACGCACTTAGAAAAATAATTAGTTAAAACTAATAAAAATCGTACATTCCCTGATTCTTGAGGTAGAGGACCTATAATATTCATTCCCCACATCATAAACAACCGTGGTGTTATGATTTAATGAAGCAACTCTGCCAGTTAATTCATATTGTTTGCATACCGTTGACATTTATCGCTCCTTCTTCCAAAATTTTCCGCTTCGTCTTCCATTTTTGGCAAATAATATCCTACTCGTATTAGTGTATTTACCAACGACCTTCCTCCACCGTGATTTTTACAATGTACTTCATGTAGTTTTTGTATCACATATTCAATTTGTGATGGACCAAGACACTGCACTAAGAGTCCCCTGAACATTTTGCGACACAAATTTCCTTCTATTCAGCAATATTGAGCGTCTTTCATTCTCAACAAATGGGTTTTTCTTCTTATCCTCAGGTAACATTCCATACTGCAGATAATTCATAGATTTGTTTCTCCTATCCCATACTAAATTATTGAAATTTACCTCATGAAACAAGTGCACCACGATTGCATTTTATGCTATTGACACATCAGCCCTGGACCCCAGATTTGCTAATGCATCAGCTTATGCATTCTCTTCCCTTGGTATTTGAACAGCCTCCCATGCTTGGAACTGTCGCAGTAGTTCTTGTACCTTTTCTAAATACTGTTTCATTCGTGTCTCTCTAGCTACATAATTCCCTTGCATTTGATTCACTACAAGATGCAAGTCACTTTTGATTTCAACTTTCTCAATCCCCAATTCTCTTTCACGTTCCAGACCTGCAATTACTGCTTCGTACTCGACTTCATTATTAGTAATTGGGTAGCACATTATTGCTTGCCTAATAAACTCTCATGTATGTGAAATTAAAATAATACCCAAACCCGCTCCTTTTATATTTGAGGACCCATCAGTATATAAGGTCCAAGTCCCCAAATTAGATTTAGTAAATACTCGTACCTCTTTTTCATCTTCAGGAAGTAGGCGAAATCTGCTAGTACCTGTGACTTTATGGAGGTTCTAGGTTGATCGATAATATCATATTCACTAAGGTCTATGGCCCATTTAGCTAATCTCCACGATAACTCATGTTTATGCAGTATATTCCTTAACGGAAAATCAATTACAATAGAAATGGGATGACATTGAAAATAAGGTTGTAACTTTCTTGATGCCATTATCAATGCTAGCACAAGTTTTTCTAAATGGGGATACCATGTTTCAGCCTCCAACAAAGATTTACTAACATAATAAATTAGATATTGCTTACCTTATCTTCTCGCACCAATACCACACTTACTGCAACCTCCGATACAACTAAGTAGACGAGTAACCTTTCTCTGTATCTTGGTTTTGATAACAGGGGCGGTTTTGATACATTTGAATTAAAATCCTTCAAAGCTTGTTGACATTTATCAGTCCATTCTAATTGATTTTGTTTTTTCAATGTCAAAGAGAAGTTATAACACTTCTCTGAGGATTTAAATATAAATCTCCCCATAGCTGCTATTCTGCTTGTTAACCTTTATACATCCTTTTTGCTTGTGAGCACATCGGAAATTTCTTCAATTTCCTTGATTCGAGCTGGATTCACTTCGATCCCTCTGTTAGAAACAAGAAAACCTAAAAATTTACCTGAGGCCACATCAAAGGCGCATTTCTCCAGGTTCAACTTTATGTTATATTTGCAGAGTTTCTCAAAGGTTTCATTTAAATGCTGGAAATGGTCTCCCGTTCGTGCTAATTCTACCAGTATGTCATCAATGTAGACTTCTATGGTTTTTCCCAAGTATTCTTGGAACATTTGGCTGACCAACCTTTGGTATATAGCTCTAGCATTCTTCAAACCAAATAGCATAATCTTATAGCAGTAAGTCCCCTTTGTCTATAATAAAAGAAGTCTTTTCCTCATCTAGAGGATGAATTTTTATTTGGTTATATCCAGAATAGAGATCTACAAAACTGAAAAGCTCATGACTTGTGGTAGAATCAATTAGTTGATATATATGCGGTATATGGAATGAATCTTTAGGACATGTCTTAGTTAGATTAGTATAGTACACACACACTCGCCATTTCCCATTCTTCTTTGGGACTACAATTGCATTAGCTAACTGGTCAGAGTACTTTACCTCTCGAATTGAGCTAATTTTTAAAAGTTTATGTACCTCCTCTTGAATTTCCTAATTTTTAAATTCTCCTTGCTTTCGTTTCTTTTGTTTTACTGGGATTGTACTGGATATTCATTCAACTTATGAGTCATTACCTCTGGTAGTTTACCTATCATGCCTGAATGTGACCAAGCAAAACATCCAGCATTAGCACGTAAGAATTTAATTAACTTACTTTTCATCTCCAAACTCAGGTTTGTTTCGATATAAACTTTTCTATCAAGCCAGTGAACAAACAATATAACAGCTTCGACCTTCTCCATGGTTGTTTTGATATATTTTTTCTCCTCTGGCTCTTGGATCACATCGGTCCTTGAATTTAAATCAGCTTCATTTTTTGATTTTCAATCGAGGTAGAAAGTAAATTTTCCTCAACTGAATTCTGTAACTTCTATTTCTCGTCTACGTCTTTGGGTGTTCCACTTGCTATTGCAACTGTGTTGATTTCTCATGCCGCCTGTTGATCTCTTCTAATTTGACGAATCCCCCCTTTGTGATGGAAACTTGATTACTTTATGCAATGTTGACGACACTGCATCCATGTCATGAATCCATGGCCTTTCTCAAATTATATTATAGGCCATGTCTGCATCCACCATTTGAAATTTAGTATCCTTTACAACACCCTCTCCAAACATTGCCAACATAATTTCTCCTTTTGTTATGAGACTTGAATTATCAAACCCAGACAACGATCGAGTCTTGGGTATGATATGATCAGTCTCTTACATCTCATTCATTACTCTTAGCAGTATGACATTCACAGATCTACCTGGGTCAATCAAAACTCGCCTAACATTAGTATTATGAACAAGTAAAGATATTACCAGTGCATCGTTATGAGGGATGATTAAGCCATCTGCATATTCATCATTAAACATTATGTTGTTTCCTTCCAGAACTTGACGAACCCGCTTCCCGTGGGTAATTGAGATCTTGGCTATCGCTTTTGTAGCCGTGTACGTTACTCCGTTGACCTCCTCACCCCCATTTAAAACATTAACCGTCCTCTTTGGCGATGGAGGTTTTGGTGGTTCTTGCCTATTTTTCATATAATATTATTTTCCTTTTTTACTAAACAGATCAGTGAGGTAACCTTTTTCAGTAAATATTAAACCTCCCCTTTTAAGAGCCTGCAATATGTTGTTCTATGATCATGATCATTATAGAATTAACACCAAAATTCCTGGCTTCTTTTTTAAGGATATGTTCTCATCTTTTTCGGCCATTGTAACTTATCACTTATACCTCTCAGCACGGCTACCAACTCAGACGTACTGGCATTGAAATTATAATCTTCTATTTTTGATAGGAAATTTTGATTGTTGTTTCTTGATGTATCCCGTTTCTTATGAATCGGGAAGAAGAATTCGTCTTCTTTTGCCTCAATCTTTGATAAAACTGTGCATGTTCTTGTTTTGGTTTGGAATCTAGTCTTGTGGGTCCATGTAAGGCTCGTACCTATTTTTTCTAGACCTCCTTTCTGTTTCTAAAAATCTTGACCAGAACCTTTCCTCAACATTTGGCTGGTACCAGTTATATACGTCATTCCAAGTGGTTAAAGAAAACTCCCGCATGCTTTATTTTAATCTTCTCGTGTCTTCTGAACTTTTCTCATTCAAATTACTAGTGAATTCCATAGCTGTCAAACTATCAAGTACACGCGGTAACATCATCCTCCCCCGTTAGAATTGATCTACGAATTCCCTGAGCAATTCTTTATTCTCTTGTTTTACTTTGAAGATATCTTCCATTCTCTTTTCTACTTTTTGAGCTTTTGATTGTCATTTTGTAAATGAATCTACAAGCTCAGCAAAAGAATCAATAGAATTTCTAGGTAAGAGTGAATACCAAGTTAAAGCTCCTTTTGCGAGGGTTTCGCCAAATGTTTCCCAATAACTGATTCAATTTCCTGCTTGGTTACGTCGTTGCCCTTGACTCCCGTGGTAAATGGGGTAACATAATCTCGCGGTCAATTGTCCCATCATACTCAGGAATGTCGGGCATTTTGAACTTTGTGAGAATTGGCAACGGTGCTACACTCTGCTTGAGCTGCTTCTACAAGGTTAGTACAAAATTTGGTAAATTATAATTATTTGGTGTACCTGACCTTCCCGCTCTAGAAATTGTTTGGCATTTTCCCACTTCCATAGTTTTCAAGCCTTGAACGAAGGTTTTCCACAGTTGTATTTACTGGTGGTGGAGCCTGCACAATACTATCAAATCCACTTGCAAAAGCACGCAAAGATTCACCAAGTTGTCGAGCAATAAACTGCTTCAAAACATCTTGCTCATTTGTTTGCTCATAAATTTGTTGCCCAGCATTACGATTAGCAAATCTATCAGGTGAATTTTCTCGTGAACGATGTGGAGTAGCTGTGGGTGTATGGTGTGGTTGAGTTCCACCTTGTTACCTTCCTTGATCTCCATCACCTACCTGAACAATTTTGTTAGTAGTAGATATACTTCATTGTTAAAGATAAAATATGGAAAGTAAAAAGATTACTTCATTCTCGGTAACAGAACCAATTTGTTTAACCAAAACATAGTTTTTATAGTCAAAGGAAATATTGAGATAAATTAGGTTTCTAATAACCAATTCTACTTCACTTTTCTAAATATAAGAGAATAAGATATAATTGAAACTAAATATTCAATGAGTAAATTAAAGGAAATTTTATTGATTATTGTAGCTTCCTTCCAAGAATAGAGAGTAAAAATCTTCAATCAAGCATAGAAATAAGTATAAAAGACCGATTGCATATATTTGTGAATTTCTTGATCATCGTACAAAGTATGGTAAGGGGAATAAGGATACAATATGTAATTGCTTTCCCCTTTTAATTTATGTCTGTTACTAACATTAAGTACATTAAGTGCCCATTACTAAAATTATTCGTAATGGTTATGGTAATAATAGACAATTATGTATAATCGGGGATTATGCTGATTCCTTTTGCATATTCGCAACTGTCGATGAAACTTCCTCTTTTTCAGTATTCATGCATCCCATGCCTATCTCTTTTTTACCAGTTATCAGATACGGTTTTTTTTAAACAATCTCGTGGATGTTTTACCCACACCTCATCATTCCTCTTTATTGTTCTTACTCAAATGCCACCTGTCAATATATCATTAATCCACGTGTCATATCTACCTTTCTACCAATACACCCACTCAGAGGGATCCTAATTTGTAGTGTAAATTTTATGGTACACATGGTCATAGGAGAGGGGACTGTCGGCATCTTTGTGAAGGGATGTTGTTGAAATATGATCATCTTATAGAGTTTTTAAGCGATCAGGCTAAGAGCAATTATGGTAGGAGTCGAGATACAACAGAATTGGCAAATCCAATCACAGGGTCTCCCCGTCATATAATATGGTTGAAATAAATGGGGTGAAATTTTTAGATGCAAAAAAAAAGACAAATATATCAGTCACCCATGGCAAGAGGATCTGAGAAATATCAGAAGATGATGAAATCACCTTCACTGAGGAAGATGTTGATGGTCTTATTTTACCGCATAATGACACTCTGGTAATATTGGCTGAATTACCTAAATCAACCAAAGATTCCGACTCGGCTCAACCTCACAAGTGTGACAACTCGAAGAAAGATCATGTTGCCTACATATGCCTAAGGGGTGACAAAGTCCACTTCGTTCGAAGTTGTGGATGGTCATATGGGCTATAACGTGATTCTTGGTAGGCCATTGATCTATGAAATGAAGGTTGTGCTATCAACGTATCATCTATTTCTAAAGTTCCCAACACCGGATGGGATTAAGAAGATTAGAGGTGATCAACCTGCTGCAAGGAAAAATAAATTTTGTCCCTTTTTCTAGTATTAAGGCATAAGGAATCAATAAATAGTAATTACAAAACCGGTGTCAACTTTTGTTTCAGTCCTGGTAGAAGATGATAATGAGGAAGAGACACCGGATATTTACCAGGTGCCCAGATCGTTCCAGGTACCGGAAGAAATGGACGCTACAAAATCAACCTCAGAAGAGCTTGAGCAAATTGCTTTGTTTAGAAGTTCCCAAAATAAAGGTTTACGTGGGAACGAGATTGAGTCCCGAACTCCAGCTTGAAGTTATTAAATATCTTAAGGCTAATATTGACTATTTTTCATGGTCTTATTCAGATATGACATGTATCCAACTATAAGTGGTTGTTCACAAGCTAATCTTGGACTATAATTTCCTCCGATAAAGTAGAAAAAGCGATGGATAACCGAGGTCAGAAACCGTTTTGTGAAATAGGAGGTAACTAGGTTGCTTAATTTATGTTCAATACGTCAAGTAAAGTATCTAGATTTGTTAGCTAATGTAGTAGTAGTACCCAAAAGTGGACATGAGTTAATGAGTTTCCTTGATGCATATTCCGAGTATAATCAAATTAGGATGCACTCGAAGGATCACAACTTCATTTATTACAAATTTTGGTACGTAATGTTATAATATGTTGCCTTTTGGGCTTAAAAACGCTGGAGCCATTTATTAGAGGCTTGTTAATAAGATGTATAAATGTCAAATTGGTAAAGCAATGGAACTTTATATTGATGACATGTTGGTTAAGTCTCTCGGTACAGGAGATCATTTGACTCACCTTCAAGGGACGTTTGACATCTTAAGGAAGCTCAACATGAAGCTTAACACGGAGAAAGCTTAACGTGATTCTTGGCTTATTTGTTTTGCAAAGAGGAATTGAAGTAAATCCTGATAAGATTAAAGCCGTAGAAAACATACCTGATCAATAGAAAAGCATAAAGAAAGTGCAAAGGTTGATCAATGGGTTGGAGGCCCTTAGCAGATTCATATCAAGATCGTCGGTGCCTTTCACTCTTTTCGCTTTCAAAAAAGAAGAATGACTTCTCATGGACTTCGGAGTGCTGGCAAGCATTGAAAGACTTGAACAAGTACATGTCTTGTCCTTCTTTAATATCTAAGACAAAAGATGAAGAGCATTCATTAGTCTATTTGGCGGTGTTGGAAGTTGCGGCAAGTACAGTTCTAGTCCGGGAGAAAGAAGGTATGAAATTCCCTATATATTATGTTAGTAAAATATTGTCAGGTATGGAAATACGATATCCGTACCTGGAAGAATTAGCTCTAGCTCTCGTAGTCGCTCCTTAAAAGCTTAGGCCATAATTTCAATATCACCCAATAGCCATTGTGACGACTTTTCCCCTGAGGAACATCCTTCATAAACCTGAGTTATTGGGTCGATTGGCTAAATGGGCAATTAAAATTAGTGAATTTGATATTAAGCACAAATCATGGATTGTGATTAAGTCACAGATTTTGGCTGACTTTGTGGCTGATTTTAGTCCGTGATGATGCCTTTAGCTGCAAAATAAGCAGTTTTGGTATTAGGGACTATTTATGGTGTTTGGACCTTGCTTACGAATGACACGTCCAATGTAAAAGGTTTCGGTCTTGGTATAGTATTAATCACTCCCTCGGGAGAAATCCTGAGACGGGCCATTCGAACTGTTATATTAACTAACATTTAAGCCAAGTATGAGGCTATGGTTGCAGGACATGAATTAGTTCGAGGAATAGTCTCTGGAGTGAATGAAGTAAAGTGTGACTCCCTGCTGGTAGTTAATCAGATATATGTGATTTTGGATGCCAAAGATGAGCGCATCCTCAGTATTTGAATAAAGTTCAAATTTTCCTTTCCTGGTTCAGGAAGTGGTTAGTGATCCATATTCCAAGAAAGAAGAACATGGAAGCAGATGTATTGGCTAACTTGGGTTCTTCTACGGAAATGAAAGTAGTTTATTATAGTGCAGTTGTTCAGTTATTGCATTCAGTCCTAGATGTGGATGGAATTGCGAAGTTAACTCGGTAAATCTTGTCTGAGATTGGAGAAATGAGTTAATAGAAAGTTTAAGGCATGGTAAACTGCCTGATGACTCTAAAGCCTCCCGGTTATTATGAATAAAAGTTTCCTAGTATTGTCCTTTCGGTGGGAAATTATACTAGAGGTCTTTTCAAGGTCTGTTGGCTCGGTGCTTTGGACTAGCGGAAGTTGATTATGGGATGAGGGAAGTTCACCAAGGAGTTTTTGGTAATCACACCAGTGCAGATTCATTGGTGCTCAAATTAATGAGAGGTGGCTACTATTGGCCCCGAGTAAGCGAAGGCATTTTTGCAAAATTGTGATAAATTCCAGCGTCATGATCAGCTGGTACATCAGCCGGTAGAACCTTTACATCTAGTAGTGTCACCGTGGCTGTTTTTGAAATTTGGGAGGAATATTGTTGGTCATTTGCCTTAAGGACCCACACAAGTAAACCTTCTTTTAATTTTGACTAATTATTTTACTAAATGTGTTGAAGCATGTGATTTCAAGAAGGTTGGAGAATTAGAGGTGATTGACTTCATTTGGGATCATATTATTTGCCGATTTGGAGTGCCAAAAGAAATTTCTTGTGACAATGGACCACAATTCATAGGTTCCAAAGATTAAAAGTATCACATCATCTTCGTACCATCCAAATGCTAATGGCCAAGAGTTGACTAACAAGGTAATAATTCAAAACCTCAAAACGAAATTAGAGGATACATGTGATGACCCAATAGGTCGTTTTGAGTTTTAGCCTTAAGTTTCATGAATCGAGACCTCTATTAGTTTCATTTTGATATTTCTTGGTTTGCATGTGTGGTCCGTGTAGATTTTCAAAAAGATTTTGTGTGAAATTTTGAAGAAAATGAGAATTTCAACTAAAATTAGACTAGAGTTGAATAAACGACCCCGGATTGGTGTTTTTGGCTATTCTGATAGGCCCGTACTGTGATTTCGGACTTGGGCATATGCCCTAAATTAAATTCGGAGGTCCCTAGATTGAGTTGACTTGTTTTGCTGAAAGTTAGCAATTTGAATGTTTGGAAATTCCCTAGGTTTGACTGTAGGTTGACTTTATAGGTATCGGGTTTTGAATTTTGTTTTGGAACTTGGAATGGGTCTGATTTGATATTTGAAACTTGTCTATAAAATTTTGTGCAATTCGGAGTTAGTTTGATAGGGTTCAGATGCTTGGCTGTGATCCTAGAGGTTCTTGAGTTTTCTTTTGAATTTCATGCATTTTGATGTTTGATTCATAGTTCTATATGTTATTTTTGTGTTTTGATCACAAGAATGAGTTTGTATGATGTTTTTACACCTGTGTGAATGTTTGGTTTGGAGCCCCGAGAGCTCGGGTGAGTTTCAACCGTGTTTCAGATTGGATTGAAACCATTTTGGGTTGCTGGTGTGCTGGTGCTCCAGATATAGCAATTGCGATCACCACCCTCGGATTTGTGATGTGCATAGTAGGGGGCATGTATCGCAATTGCGATGCCTCACCGTAACTGGGAAGCAAGGTTGGGAATGGGTAAGTGGGAATAGGTAAGTTTGCAATTACGATCATGTGGTCGCATTTGCGAGAGGAGCAGACTTCGCAAATGCGAAGTTAGTGTCACATTTGCGACATTCCTAAAGTTTGTCAGGTACCAAAATTGCGAGTCCTTCGCAACTGCGACATCTACACCTGAATAATAGGGCTGGGAACACGGGATTTCATATCATTTCTCTCATTTTAGAACTCTACACTCGGTAGGAAGCAATTTGGAGTGGAGAGTTTTATCTACAATCACTGGGTAAGTGATTTTGATCTATTTTTAATTATATTACATGATTATGCATGAGATTTAACATCGAATTCATGAGAATCTAAGTGGAAATTTGAGAGTTTTTATTTATATTTTTTAAAAATGAAAATTTGGGATTTGAGAGTTGAATGTGACTTGTATTTTGAAGCAAAATACATATATGGACTCGTGGAGTTATGGGTAGTCTAGACCTCCCTTGGACTTTGGTTTTGACCGGGCATGCCCGGGGTTGGCTTTTGTTAACTTTTACCAATTATATTAAATAGAGAATCTTTTTCACACGTGGGTAGTTTATAAAGCTATTTGTGAGTTATTTGAACTATATTTGGCTAGTTTTGACTAGTTTGGAGGCTAACTCTAAAGGAAAAGTCATGGTTGATTCTTGAGAGGTTGCGCAAAGAGGTAAGTGTTGTGTCTAACCTTGATTTGAGGGAATTGAGACTCGTTAAGTTGTTGTTTATGTGAATTATGTGGAAAAACAGTGTATGTGTGAGATGACGAGTGTATATGCATTATCGAGGGGTCTAGCATGCGATATTGGGTTATTTATTTCCATGTCTTTGTTATTCCTTATTATCTCTTGTTATATGATTTACTTGTTGCATGTTCCTACTTGACATCTATACTATACTTGTTAAATTGTAACTTAATTGCTTCTTGCTTGACTTGCTCATTTCTCATTCAATAATATGCTTGTATGTAACTTGTTCTTAATTGTATATTCTCATTTTCACATATTTTACCTGTTTTTATTGTCTTTATATTAATCGATGCACTCTATTGTGTTATTTCACTTATGTGAGTCGTCTAGCTATTATTGTAATGATGAATTGATAAGGTTTGGCATTTTGAAGTATTGGATATTATCTATTGTATTGGTGTATCTTAAAAGTTGTGTACGTTTAATCTTCTCTTGTGTTGATATTTCATAAATATTGGTGTTGAGTTATTTATGTTAATAATTTTAAATTGTTGGGCTCGAACTGCACACCGCAACGGTATTGAAATGAATTGATATGGTGGTATCGGGTTGCACTATGTAATGGTATTGAAATGATACGATATGAAGAGATAAGTATGGAATATGATATGAACAAATTATGATATGGTGAAATCGGGTTGTGCGTCTCAACGGATATGATGTATCAGCCGCAGATTGAGGCAAAAATTTGGATAAACGTTTTGGACCATTATGCGGCCACATAACCCCTTGCAGATCGAACACAAAAACATTCCAGAGAAACGTTCTGCGGCACATCATGCGATCGTAGAACAAGTCTGTGAATCGCAGACCGGTCACAGAGTGAGGTATGGGTGCCCAGTTCTGGAGGGCCATTATGCGGTCCATTGCGACCGCAGACCTGCATCGGGGCTTTATTTATTCTAATTTTTGAAACCGACCCCATTTTTATAAAAACATCTTGGGGATCATTTTAAAAGGGAAAAACATATATTTCTAGAGAGAGGGAATGCCATAGAGTGAGTGGGGAAGTTCCTAAGTTCATCATTCATCAATTCTTGCTCAAAGTTGACGAATTTGCAAGAAGAATTCACTAGGTCTTCATCCTAGAAGTAAGGTTCTACTCCATAACCCTCAATTTCATGATTTTAGATGAAAATAGGTAATAAGTCTAGCAATTCTTGGGTGTGTGAATTGTTTATTTTACATGTATTACCATCAAGGCTAGTAGAAAGATTGTTGAGCCTTTTTGGGTAAACTTTGGGTAGTGGGGTGAAAGAATCCACCATAGGAGGACCTTTAAACCGTAATGCTCACCTAGTATTTAATAAAATGCTCAAGTGAGCTAGAACTATGAACTCTTTCCTAATTTGTATTTAATTTTGCTATATCTCTAAATAGAACGAAGTGACAAAGATTTCCGGGATATTGTAGTAATTTAAAAAGCTCGAGGCAAGGTATGTTGGCTAAACTTCTCTCTTAGAATTGAATTCCCACGATGTTCTTGTAAGTCCCGAGTTGTCCATTATGAATTGAATTTTATGAATAAGTTTGGTGTCGAAATATGTATTTATATAAATATGTTCAAAATGTATTCTGGAATATTCTTATCGTGTTATGTTATTCTTCGGGAGCATGTTCAAAGTGTGAGTCTGTATTAAAATGTTGTAACTTCAAGTCAAGCCCAAATGAAAGTGATCATATCAAATTGTGTAAGAAATCACAGTGCCTAATACCTTAAATTTCTCAAATGTATGCTTAGAGTCTTGAATTGAAATGTTTGTTGTTGACAATTCGTGATGATGTTTGAAAGTGAAATAGTGAGCATGAACTATGAAGTACGGCCAACGTGCCAAGAATGATATTGTGTTATGGCCAATGGTGTCAATAAAATGAATGGCATGTAAAAGAAAATGAATTTAATGGTAAATACTTTTAATAATAAATTCCTTGGGAGTATCGTTTAGCCACCGAGGAAGAGTAGGTCAGAACAACCTAACCCTGAAACTACACATGCCAGTGTAGGAGTGATTGAGGGGTAAATCCTCGTGTTAATGTGATGAGACTATTTCCCCTTATATGGGATGAGAGTGGTGTGTTGCGACATTTACCCTTAAATGGGATGAGATTATTGCTAGCAAAATGTGATGTGATGTCGACCCACACGGCATGGTGGTGAGACGGCTTAGCCGATCAGGCTAAGATCGGATGCCATGTCGCGCACATGGTGGTATTGTGAGTTTATGTCTCAGGGTGAGATGGCTTAGCCGGTCGGGCTGAGATCGGACTCCGTGCTAAAACACGGTGGTGTATCGGTGCTAAAGATAACCCAACTTAAATTACTAAAACCTACTTGAAATTTACCTTTCCCCTAACTTAACACCTTGATATTGTTTGAGTCTCTTATTGATTTCATGTTTTATTCTCCGTTTACCGTTACTCATTCTATTGAGAGGGTATTTAGTTTTACATACTAGTACTACTCCATATGTACTAGCGTCCCTTTTTGGGGTTCCATAGCATGCAGTATTGATCAGTGATAGCAGCACACCCTCTCCTCAGCTGACTTGGTGAGACCCACTTCATTTCGGGATCCCGTAACTCTTATCCTTCGTACATAGCATTTTGAGGTATAGTCGGGGCCTTATTGCCGACACTGTCATAGAACTCTTTTGTTTCCATTAGAGGCTCCAAAGACATAGTGTGGGTTGTATCTGTTTTTTGGAAGGTTAAACTAAAAATATTATAAGCGTATCATTTGTTCCACTTTAACTATGATTGTACAATGTACTGTTTTGGAGACTTGCTAACAACGTAACTAATGGAAATGAACTGATGTTATTCACATGACCTCTTAATGTCCAGTTAATGCAATGTATTCTTCTCTTTATTTATGGGTGAGTTGGTTAGACGACACTATGCAGGCTTGCTCGACCGAGGTAACTTTGTTGAGCACCGATCGCGCTCCTCGAGGTTATGGCTTGGCAGTTGTGACTGTAGAGATTGTTCTCGGTATTGTGATGTGAGATTCGACATTATGTTATTCTAGGGACCTCTAGTGATTGACCTACGGGTCTAGTTATTTGAGTTTATGATTTTATTACTATTCATGTTTCTGTTATTACTGTTCTGTACATGTTATTTGTGCGTGACTTGCCATAGCCTCATCACTATTTCGTCGAGGCAAGGCTCGGCACTTAAAGAGTACAATGGGCTGGTTGTACTCATGCTACACTTCTGCACTTCCTGAGCAGATACCGGTGTTGGTCCTAGCAGCGTGTAGAGGAGATCCTTCCCGAACTGACTATCAGCAAGAGACTTGAGGTAGACTTGCAGGCGTTCGCAATTCCTAAAGTCCCCTTCCATTTAGTCTTTACTGTTTACCTTATTTCAAACACCTGTATTTTGTTCAGAATTTATTTGTAGTACTCTTGGTTCTCATGTATTTGTGACTCCATATTTTTGGGTGATGTTTAGACTATGCTACGTTGTATTTATCACATACATTTCAGACTATTATAGCTTCTTCTTTTTTTTAATGTTTTGAGTTAAATTGTTAAAATTTGTACAATAATTAGGTAATATTGGCTTGCCTAGTAAGTGTAATGTTAGGCACCATCACGGTCCCGTAGTTGGAATTTCGGGTCGTGACAAGTTAGTATTAGAGCACTAGGTTGCCTAGGTATCACGAGTCATGAGCAGGATTAGTAGAGTCTGAAGGATCGGTACAGAGACGTCTGTACTTATCTTCTAGAGGCTATAGAGCTTTAGGAAAATTTCACTTCTTTCATTCTCTATCGTGCAACTTTATTCTATTACTGAAGTATGAACAATTCTATTCTTGTTCTCCCGCAGATGGAGAGATCACACATAATATCTACAGCTAGGCAGGAGCCAGAGCCCCCTGTTGCAGCCACTACCAGGGGTAGGGGTCGAGGTAGAGGTATATCTCAGCCTAGAGAATGTACAACAGCACCCATTGTAGAGCCTCAAATCGAGCACGAGGAGGAGATCCCTGTTCAGACCGCACCAGTCGTCCTCCCTCAGGTTCCGGAGGGATTCATTGCTACTCCCATACTTCAGGACGCCCTAGTCTGCTTAATGGGACTTATGGAGAATGTGGCCTAGGGTGGAGTATTTCCTATGGCACCAACTATCTCTTAGACTGGGGAAGGAGCCCAGGCTCCTGCCACTCACACCCCAGAGCAAATGGCTCCGTTATACAAGACTCCAGTAGTTCCAGCAGTTGGAGTAGTTCAGCCCGCTATTGTTACACAGTCCGAGAAGAGGCCTGTGAAGTCTTCTGATGGATTGATGTGATTGGATAAGTTCACAAAGCTCTTTTCTATCCATTTTGGTGGTACACCTTCAGAAGACCCACAAAATTATTTGGATCATTTCCACAAGGTGTTGCGCAACATGGTTATTGTGGAGTCCAATGGTGTCGACTTCATAGTGTTTTAGATGACTGGCTCTAACAAGAGATGGTGGCATGATTATGGTCAAGCCAGCCAGCAGGTTCACCTCCACTCACTTGGAATCAATTTTTGCAGCTATTTTTGGAGAAGTTCATTCCTTTTACTCTTAGAGAGGATTACTATAGGCAATTTGAGATCCTCCAGCATGGTAGCATGACTCTTACCCAGTACGAGACATAAATTTATCTCGCCATGTAGTAGTCTTTCTCCCTGCTGAAAGGGAAAGGGTGAGGAGATTCATTGACGGTCATACTTTTGGCATCAGGCAATAGATGACCAAGGAGACTAGGGATGATATCTATTTTCACTGGGCAGTATAGATTGCTAGACGAATCAAGATGATTTATGGTCAGGGTAGGGAGGCGGTATCTAAGAAGAGCCCTCATTACTTTTGGGGTTCAGTGGTGCCTCATCTAGAGGAAGAGGTTCATTTGGTTGAGGCGATCCTCGTAAGCCAATTCAATTAGCGCATCAGGTAGCACACACTGCTTCGGGTAGTCGTGGTTCATATGGGTGTCATTCTGAGCAGCTAGCCTACAGTGCACCTTCATCTCCTATCAGTGCTCCACCGATTCGGAGCTATCATAATGTTATTCGGGCTGTCAGGGTTAGTCTCAGCTTCAGCTGCCACAACAACTGAGAAAGCGCTTTCAGTGTGGAGGTACGGATCATATCAAGGGGTACTATCCCAAACTTTAGAGTAATGCGCCTCAGCAGGGTTCACGTGCCATGGTTTCGGAATCGGTTGCTCCACCATCTGCTCAACCAGCTAGAGGCGAGGGTCAGGTAGCTAGAAGTATTGGTCAGGCCGTTAGAGGTGGAGGCCAGTCAGTTAGAGGTTGTCTGAGAGGCGAAGGTCAGAGTGTTGGGGCCCAACCCCGTTTCTATGCATTTCCAGCTAGACCTGAGATAGAGTCATCTGATGCTATCATCAAAGGTATTGTTCCAGTTTTCCATAGAGATGCCTCAGTTTTATTTGATTTGTGCTCTATTTATTCATACGTGTCATCCTATTTTGCTTCATATATGGTTATGCCTCGTGAATTTGTGAGTGCTCCTATCTATGTGTCCACGTCTGTGGAAGTTTCTATTGTGGTAGATCGTGTTTATCGCTCATGTGTTGTTTCTATCGAGATCTTTGAGACAACGATTAACCTTCTACTTTTTAATATATGGTGTACTTTGATGTTATCTTGTGCATGAATCGGCTATAACCTTATCACACAATTTTGGACTGTCACACAAGGATTGTGAAATTAGCCATGTCGGGGTTGCCTCGATTGTAGTAGAGGGGGACATCTGGCCATTCTACTAGCACGGTTATATCTTATGTGAAGGCTCGACATATGGTCAAGAAAGGATGTCTAGCCTGTTTGGCCTATATACATGATCCTAGTGCAGAAGTTCCTTCCATGGATTCAACACCAGTTGTGTACGGAGGTATCTTCCATGGATTCAGTACTAGCCGAGTGAGATATTGACTTTTGCATTAATTTGGTTTCTGGCACTCAGACCATTTCTACTTCACCATATCATATGGCCTAGTTGAGTTGAAGGGATTGAAGGGGCAGTTGCAGGACTTGCTAGATAAGGGATTCATTAGAGCGAGTGCCTCACCTTAGGGTGCACCGGTGTTGTTCGTGAAGAAAATAGATGGAACGATGAGGATGTGTATAGACTATCGGCAGTTGACCAAGGTCACTATTAAGAACAAGTATCCTTTGCCGAGGATTGATGACTTATGATCAGCTTCAGAGTGTCAAGGTATTTTCCAAGATTGATTTGAGATCTAGCTACCATCAATTGAAGATTAGAGTATTGGATGTCTCTAAGACAGCTTTTCGGACTCGGTATGGTCACTATGAGTCCTTAGTGATGTCATTTGGCTTGACTAATGCCCCAGCAGCATATATGGATTTGATGAACCGGGTATTCAAGTTTTATTCGAATTATTTTATGATCGTCTTCATTGATGGTCGAGAGGAGCATGAGCAGCATCTTCGAACGTACTTCAGACTTTGAGGGATCATTATTTATATGCCATGTTTTCAAAGTGTGAGTTCTTGTTGGATTCGGTTGCATTTTGGGCCATGTTGTATCTTCTGAGGGTATTAAAGTGGATCCGAAGAAGATTGAGGCAGTTTAGAACTAGTCTAGAAGAGTGCTCCCGCCAGTTTGTGGAGGGTTTTTCATCTATCTCAGCCCCATTGACCAAGTTGACCCAGAAGGGTGCTCCTTTCAGATGGCCCGATGAGTGTGAGTGGAGCTTTCAGATGCTCAAAACTGCTTCGACTACAACCCCAATGTTGGTGTTTCCTTCAGGTTCAGGATCTTACACTTTGTATTGTGATGCATCCGTATTGGGCTTGGTGCGATACTGATGTCGGCATGTTCATGATTTAGAGTTAGCTGCCATTGTTCATGAGCTGAAGATTTGGAGCCTATATCTGTACGGCATTTATTGTGAGGTCTATACTGACCATCGGAGTCTCTAGCACATGTTCAAGCAGAAAGAACTTAATTTGCGGCAATAGAGATTGTGATAGGTGATGATAGTGTTGTGCGGCTTTAGGGCCGTATTTGTGTTCCAAAGGTTAATGGATTGAGAGAGTTTCTCCTTGAGGAGGCTCCATGTTCGCACTACTCCATTCACCCATGTGTCACAAAGATGTACTGTGACTTGAAACGACACTATTGGTAGCGAAGAATGAAGAAGGACATTGTTGTTTATATATCTTGGTGTTTGAATTATCAATAGGTGAAGTGTGAACATCAGAAACGGGGTGGATTGACCTAGAGATTGGATATACTAGACTGGAAGTAGGAGCGCATCACTATGGATTTTGTAGTAGGCTTACCGGATTTGAAGAAGTATGACATAGTCTGGGTTATTGTGGAACGGTTGACTAAGTCCGCACACTTCATTCCAGTGGCGACTTCCTATTCTTCAGAGAGGTTGGCTCATATTTACATTCAGGAGATTATTTTCCTGCACGGTGTGCTCATTTCTGTCATTTTTTACCGAGGCACGCAGTTCACATTACATTTTTTTAGAACCGTGCTACGTTAGTTGGGCACGCAGGTTGAGTTGAGCACAATATTTCATCCTTATGCAAACGGACTGTCCTAGCTCACCATTCAGATCTTGGTGGACATGTTATGTGCTTGTGTTATGGATTTTAGAGGATCATGGGACCGGATCTTACCTCTTGCAGAGTTCTCCTACAACAACAGTTACCAGTCGAGTATTTAGATGGCGTTGTATGAGGACTTATATGGGAGGCAATGTTGTTCATCGATTGGTTTGTTTGAGCCCGGAAAGGCTAGGTTGTTGCACACTAATTTGGTTTGTAATGCTATGGAAATGGTTAAGGTGATTAACTACTTCGCACAGCTCAGTCCAGGCAGAAGAGTTATGCAGACTGCATGGTTTGGGTTGTAGCTTATATGGTGGGTGAGAAGGTTCTTCTCCGAGTGTCACCTATGCAAGGCGTGATGCAGTTTGGGAAGAAGGGAAGGTTGAGCCCGAGGTTCATTGGGCCATTTGAGATCTTAGAGAGAGTTGGAGAGGTTGCCTATAGTCTTGCATTGCCTCCTAGCCTATCAGGAGTACATCTGGTATTCCATGTTTCCATGCTTCGAAAATACCATGAGGATAGCTCGTATGTTCGAGACTTCAGCACAATTCAGCTTGATGAAAATTGGCCTATGAGGAGGAGCTGGTGGCTATTCTAGCCGAGCAAATTTGAACATTCATATCTAAGAGTCTTCCTTCGGTGAAAGTGCAATGGAGAGGTTTGTCAATTAAGGAAGCTATATGGGAGTCCGAGTCTGATATGCGGAGTAGATACTCCCAGCTTTTACCAGTCTAGGTACTTTTCTATGTCTATCCTAGTGTTTCTTATAGAGGTGGAGAATGTGATGACCCGATAGGTCATTATGAGTTCTAGCCTTGATTTCATGAACAGAGACTTCTATTAGATTCATTTGATGTTTCTTGATAATTGTGCGTTGTCCATGTCGCTCTTCGAAAAGCTTTTATATGAAAGTTTGAATTAAATGAGAATTTTGACTAAAATAAGGATAGATTTGACCACGTTCAACATTTTAGGTAAACGACGCCGGATCAGTATTTTGGCAATTTCGATAGGTCCGTATTAAGATTTTGGACGTGTGAGTATACCCAGAATTGAATTCAGAGGTTCCACGGTTGATTTTGACCTGTTTTGCGAAAAGTTAGCACTTTGAATCTTTGGAAATTCCCTAGGTTTGACCGTAGGTTGACATTATGGATATCGGGTACGGATTTTGATTTTGGGATTTAGAATAGGTCTATTTTGTTATTTGAAACTTATTTGCAAAATTTGGTGTAATTCGAAATTGGTTTGATAGGATTCAGACGCTTGGTGGTGATTCTAGAGGTTCTTGAGTTTGTTTAAAATTTCATGCATTTTGATGCCCGATTCGTAGTTCTAGATGTTATTTTTGTGTAGAGGGAAAGTATCAAAATTGTTATGCCTTACCTGAATTGCGAAGCTAGTCTTTGACTGCGTAGGTTCGCAATAGCGATCATGTCATCGCATTTGCGAGAGGAGCAGACTTCGCAAATGCGAAGTCAATATCACATTTTCAACATTTCTCAAGTTTGTCAGGTGCCACAATTGTGAGTCTTTATTCGCAATTGTGACAGTTCGCAATTGCGAGAGTTTGCAATTGCGAACTCAGTGTTGCAATTGCGACATCTGCGGCTGAACAAAAGGGTTGAACAAAAGGGCTAGAACCCTAGACTCAGTAGAAGATGATTTGGAGAGGGGACTTTAACCTACAATCATTTGGTAAGTGATTTTGATCTATTTTCAATTATTTACATGACTATACATGAGATTTAACATCAAATTCATGAGAAACTAAGAGAATTTTTGAGGATATTTGTTTACGTTTTGAAAAATAAAAATTTGGTATTTGAGAAGCGAATTCGACTCAGATTTTGAAACAAAACACATACATGGACTCGTGGGGTTATGGGTAGTCGAGATATACCCCTGAACGCGGCTTTTGACTCGGCGAGCCCAGAGTTGACTTTTGTTGACTTTTTACAATTTCATTAAAGAACGAATCTTTTTCACTCATGGGTAGTTTCTAAAGCTTATTTTGAGTTATTTGAACTATATTTATATGGATTTGACTAGTTTGGAGGATAACTCTAAAGGAAAAGCAGTGGTTGATTGTTCAGTGGTTGTGCAAAGAGTTAAGTGTTGTGTCTAACCTTGACTTGAGGGAATTAGGACTCGTTAAGATATTATTTATGTGAATTATGTAGGGAAACGGCGTATATTCGAGGTGACGAGTGTATATGCGTCGTCGGGGGATCTAACATGTGGGATTAGGTTATTTATTTCCATGTCTTCGTTATTCTATGTTATCTCTTATTATATGCTTTAATTGTTGCATGTTCCTACTTGACATCTATGCTTTACTTGTTAAATTGTTACTTAATTGCTACTTTATTGACTTGCCCATTTCTCACTCAATAATATGCTTACTTGTACTTGTTCCTACTTGCCTTAATTATATCTTCTGATTTTCACATGTTTTACCTGCTTTTATTATCCTTATATTTCTCGATTCACTCTATTATGTTATTTCGCTTACGTGAACCTTTTACCTATTCTTGTATTGATGAGTCGATAAGGTTTGGGATTTTGAAGTGTTGGATATTTCTCTATTGTATTGGTGGATCTTAAAAGTTCCTTACATTTGATCTTCTTTTGTGTTGATATTTCATAAATATTGGTGTTGAGTTGTTTATGTTAATTTTAATAATTTGAAATTGTTAGGATCGGGTTACGCGATGCAACGGTATTGAAATGAATTTATATGGTGGGATCGGGTTGCACGCCGCAATGATATTGAAATGATATGATATGAAGAGATAAGGACGAAATATGATATGAATAGATAATGATAATGTGGGATCAAGTTGTGCGCTGCAACGGATTTTATGTATTATAGTTGTTGTGACTGTAGAGATTGTTTTCGGTATTGTGATATGAGATTTGAGATTATGTTATTCTGGGGACCTCTAGTAGTTGACCTACGGGGTTGATTATTTGAGTTTATTATTTTAGTTATATTCCTGATTCTATTATTACTGTTTCGTGAAGGTTATTTGTGAGTGACTTGGCATAACCTCGTTACTACTTCGTCGAGGTTAGGCTCGGCACTTATAGAGTACATGGAATCGGTTGTACTTATGCTACACTTCTGCACTTCTTGTGCAGATACTAGTATTGGTCCCAGTGGCACGTAGAGGAGATCTTGCCTGGACCGGCTAGCAGCAGGAGACTTGAGGGCTGCAGGCGTTCGCACTCCCTGAAGTTCCCTTCCATCATGTCTTTACTGTTTACCTTATTTCAAACTTCTGTATTTTGTTGAGACTTTATTTGTAGTACTCTAGATGCTCATGTATTCGTGACTCCAGATTTCTGGGTGATGTTTAGACTACGCTATGTTGTATTTAGCACATCCATTTCAGACTATTATAGTTTTGTTTTTTAATATTTTGAGTTAAATTGTTAAAATTGGTTAAGTAATTAGCTAACATTATCTTGCCTAGAAAGTGGAATATTAGGCGTCATCACATCCCTATGTTGAGATTCTAGGTCGTGACAATACATAAAAAGCGCGTGTCCTAAGGAGTTATCGGGAGTATTATTGGCATACCGACCAACGGCAAAGTCGAGCATGAGAGAAATGTCTTTTTTCCTTTGTGTACGATGATGAAGCTTTGATTCTGGGGGATATAGGTGAACCAACCCTGAGGTTTTCCTGGGCAAATGAGCAGGAGAATGACGAAGCATTGTTGATTAAGTTAGATTTGATTGAGGAGTATCGAAACTTGGATTATGTATGAATGGTGGAACAGAAGCAGAGGATGGAAAGGTACTACAATTGTAGAGCAAATCTTCATTATTTTAAAGAAGGAGACTTGGTCTAACGAAAATTAACTCATGATACCCAGGAAGTCAATGCCGAGAAGTTGGGACCGAATTGGGATGGGCCTTACCAAATTTCAGCTATAACTGGTAAAGGTCTATATCAACTAGAAAATCAAGGTGGAATAAAATTACTAAGCAATTGGAACATGACTCACCTCAAAAGGTACTACTGGTGAAGATCCTTAATCATGCAGAAAGTACACGCTGCACTCTTTTTTACTAGATCCAATTTTTAATGAGGCAACAACGTAAAGTGTATTGTGAATTAAAATTGTTAATAGCAGTAGGAACTCCAGTGTTCAAATTCTCATACTTTGTATCCGAACACTGTGGGAAGAATCTACTCTTATCAGAGCACTAAAAGTGTTAATGCTAGCCTCAAAAGGCAAATGAAAAATCTATAAACGGGATGATACCAGGGACTACTAGAACCGAAAAGTATATCTTGAACTCAAAAATTCAGTTGTTGTGAAAGACCTCGAGTTAGGACCAGGTACTGTATATCCAGCCCCATAAAAATAAGAAGTACAAATTGGCCACATGTATTGGCAGTTTCGTTTACTTAAGCGAATGTACAAATATTTTAGCTTATATAAATGTACGTTGAAAATAAAAGGAATAAATGAAAGTCCTTTTGATTTTATATCTTATTCCTTGTCCAAATGGTATGGTTTTTCTTTTATTTGAATGTTGCTTAAACTTCAAATACAAATGCCTAAATGAACAGGAGACATCATCTTCAAGAACATCATAAATCATAAGGCCCTCTTTTATGAAATCTTCATAATTAAAGATTAAAAACTGAAAGTATGAATACCCGATATTAAAGTTAACCGGATATAATAATTCTCACACTTTATCAACAGAAGAATAAATATCAAAAAAGATATTGTTTGCTCAAAATCCTGAGAAATTAAGTAAAAAGGGGTATCTTTTATTTCAAAATCCCGGACTCAATAAAGACTCTGGGATAATTACAATGGATAAAAAACACTAAAAAGGTACATTAGTCTACTTTATCAGCAGAGGTTGAAGGATGTGAAGTCTCATTTACATCTATTAAAGATAAAGGTCGCTCACCATTGGGTTCAATATCTTCACATATATCTTCACCATCATCTTCAACTTCCTCCTCAAATTTTCAGGACTCGGAGTAAGTGCTCGAGGATCTTGAAGCAGTGGGCCAGGCAGGAATATTCTCAAAGGCAATTTTCTCCAAAGCATGCGCTTTGATGCAGTCGTCTATATTTGAAATGACATCTGTTACACCCCATGTTTTCGTATGAGAAAGTACGTCGTAAGTGTAAGCTCATAAATGAGATCATCTTTGAAAATACATAAATTAAGTTTATTATGTTATCTTAGAGATTAAAATCTTTAAGATCATGGACAACCAGTATCAAGAGGGATGAAAGGCTTAAAAGCTAAACAAATTGAAGAAAATAAGTTTCGTCGAATATCGACAAGTTGGGAATATTATAACATATACTTTTGGGATGATACTAGATTTTTTACCATGATAAGAAGGTTATATTATGAGTTATTTTAGTCGTATGATAGTCGTGTACTACATTTTGAAGTCAAGCGAGTTGTGGAACAAAAGTTGGCAAAGGTCATCACAAGTTACATTCATAATGTGCTGAAAATTAGGTCAAATGTAGCTGAGCTTTTCACCAAATATACTTGGAATTAAGGGATTATCCACATACCAAATTGAATATCTATGAGTCTAGTTTCTAACTCATTAAACGGTCCATCAATACAACATCGGTGTGGCGCGTTATTCGCATTTTTGCGAGACTGTGCAGGAAGCCCCTATGGGACCCATTTGGTCGGTGGCCGACCTTCACTTGTTTTTATCTCGTTTTGGGGATGAGCTTTGCTAATTTTTCTTCCTCCCTCGTTCTTCACACTCTCAAAAACCTCCCAAACAGTTCCACAAAGGCTCCAAACAAATTCCATAAAAATACACCATAATCCAACATCAAAGTTAGCCAAAGGTGAAGAATAACCCCTCTATGGTGTTGTGATGTGAATAAGGATGATGGTGAGATATGTTAAGCTTAGGGTTCGAAATATATCCACTGCCTAAGGTATGTTTAACATCCTTTTGATGGTGTTTAAGGTTAATAGCATATTACTTGCGGTGTTCGAGTGAAAGATTACAAGATAGCACTTGAACGGGGAAGAGATGTTATCTTTTGTTAGGTTGTTTTAAAACTATATATATATATATATATATATATATATATATATGTGTGTGTGTGTGTGTGTGTGTGTGTGTGTGTGTGTGTGTGTGTGTGTGTTGCTATGGCTATAAAATGGAGAAAATAACTTGATTATGATATGGTTTATGTTGTTATGAGGATCTTGTCTCCTCTAATTTAGTTATAAATAGTAAAATTCGTACTTATTGAAGGACACGAAATACTTGTATGAAAAAAAGGTTGATACTATTCTCTCATTGATAAAGTTATATCTTACTGTTATTAAGATTTTCGCTTTGTTCTTGTCTCCGAAGAGATCAACTTGAAGCTTAGGCTTGTCTTCTCTTCAATTATCTTTATTTTTCTCACTTTATTCTTTGTTATTTTATTTTATCGGATCAACTTAATTCATGTATTTATTAATCATGTTACAAATTCTACTGTACCTATTTGCAGGTAAACAATAGTAACTTCTTATTTTACGTTTGGTGACAGATTTTCATTGCACTTGTCATCTGAGCTTGGGTCACTATGTTGCCGACTACACAGGAGAGTTATTTCTAGGCTATTCCCATCCTTAAAAACTTCTATAATATTGATATTTGTTTTTGTATAGGTGTTTTTATGTTAAAGAAAGGTATCAAATGCATTAACTGTAATATCACTGACCCCAATAAACAAGAAATGAAAATTATAGGAATAATTTCATAAATCTCTCCCAAGTTGCTTCATCACACTGATATTTCCTGTGATTTGCAGTATTGCGCTTCTCTCGTATTTTTATATTTTTGTAACAATTTATTTTACCTATTTTAATTAATGTAACGTAATAATAATCCGACTGATTTGCCCTTTGTAATGTTATACTTTCTTTTTCTTAATTAATTTTATGAGTACCTTTTAAGAAATAAATGAACAATTAAAATAATAAGAAAACAACCCAATACTTTACATTGTATAAACATTGCCCCCCCCCCCCCCCCCCCCCCCCCCCAAGATTCCACCAACCCTCTACATTGCCCTGAATCTTCCTTTCAATATATTACTCCCTCCCTTTCAGTTTATGTGAACTTATTTTCTTTTTGGTCCGTTTCAAAAAGAATGACCCATTTTTAAATTTAGAAACAATTTTGTTTAAACTTACAATTCTACCCTTAATGAGAAGCTTTTATAACCACAGAAATACTTTGGGGCCCTTCTTGAATTGTTTAGGACCACAAATTCCAAAAGTTTTCAATTTTACTTAAACTTCGTGCCCAATCAAACATGTTCACATAAATTGAAACGGAGGGAGTATCATCTTTGTTCAATTTAGAATCTATCAGCAAGGCCAACGAACAGTCCAAAGGAGTATAGAGTACGAAGGTACTGGAAAAAATAATGCAAACAGTAGATTTGTGTATTACTAATCTCTTGTTTGGTATATTATTTTTACCTTATGTATAACTAATGCTTGTATTAGTTATATATATCCAATTTGATATTATCCTATGTATAATTAATATACATAGCAAATCACGGTATTAGCGATGCAAGGGTTTTTAATACTTGTATAAATATGGTTAAAGATATATTGCCCTTCAAATCCCTCAAAAGCTTTCAAATATGTTGTGTGGGGATGTTTTTCTTGTTTGTTTTTTCTTTTTCTTTTTTTTTACTGGAATTGTAGAGCGCAATGAATACAAGGATTCGTATAAGCCGACCCTCTCTATATAGCCGACCCTCTCTAATTTAGAAAATTGTTTATACAAATATATGTTTGTTAGAGTCTTCCTTTTGGCGATAGAGGGTAATAAAACTGTTGTAATAAAGATAGTGTACAAAGTTAAAGATTATGGAGGGTATTTTTTTAAACAATCAATTTTATTAGAAATTAGAGAACTTGTCCCCGCTTCAACGCGGTTGCAATAAGTGTCATTGAACAAAATTATTATTATACATTAAATCCAGATATAAGACATAACTGTTTTTTATTTAAATACAACAACAACAACAACCCAGTAGAATCCCATTAATGGGGTCTGGGGAGGGTAGTATG